>JAJHSJ010002780.1:0-44426 GCA_021015155.1 Magnolia officinalis
GTTCAATAGATCTACTCCAATCTTAGATGTGTAATGCCATTTTGGGTTAAAAGCCAATAAATACTCAAGCTAATCAATGATTTAAGTGGGTCATACCAATTGAAACAGTTGAAGAGACATCCAACCTTAATTTTTAGAAGGCCCACCGTGATGAGAATGTAAAATCTACTCCAACCATTAGCTGCCCACACCAAATGTTAGGCATCTTACCCAAAAACCATCTCACAATAATTCAAGTGGACCACATCAAAAGAAAAGTTTGGAAGGTAAGCTTTCTATTTACACTTGTTCCAATTGTGTGGTTCACGTAAACTAGGGATAGGGCTGGTCTTTTGGCACCGTTGTAAGTTGTAACATGCGGTGACTCACCTAATGATTGGGTGGATTTCACATTAATGCTACAATGGGCCCACCCAACAAACAACTTCTTTCCATTAAGTACATGGAAAGATTTATTAACATTAACTTTTCATTAAATGACACGGCTAGTTGGACCAATTTGAATTGCCCAACTAGTTGTGTGTGAGCATCTCTCTCTCTCTCTCTCTCTCTCTATATATATATATATATATATATCTATATATATATATGATATGGTATATGAAATATAGTACTATGAGGTCGACCTCATGAAACTTCTCATGAGGTCGAGCTGTGTGGGCCCCACCATGACGTGTGTCGAACATCTACCCCCATCAGTCAAATGCACCACTAGAAGGTTGGCCACAGGTTTAAAAATCAAGTCAATTCATTACTATTGTGAACCACACCACATGCAGCAGTTGACAAGGGTTATTCTCCCATAAAACATTCATAATCATTTATTGTTGTAAGAGACCCGTATCCTAGCCCGAACTGTTCCGTAGGCTTCCGTGGTCCTCCCGGTTGAATTCCGGCAACTCGTGATCTATAATTGGTGGTTGCGCGCGACCCTGAGTCATATCCCAATTTCCTGAGTCAGCTCGACCCATGACTTGTAACAGTACGACCGCGCCGTCGCTGCGATTCCGATGCCACGTCTCGTGCGCTGAGGCGATACCCAGGCCAGGAGATGTGGGCCCTGTTCAGTTCGAGGAAAACACCGCGTGTTGCAAACATTGAGAGAATCTCTACCAAATGTCAAATCAATCCCATTAATCAATCAAAGTACACACCCCATCTCTCCCATCACTCACACACACACACCCATCCCCGGTACAACTACCCTCCCCAAATCGTCAACCCTCCCCATCACCCATCACTCTCTCACCCATCCCTCTCCTCTCTCTCTCTCTCTCTCTCTCTTTATATCACATCTCCCATCCCTCTCATCTCTCATACCTCTCATTTCTCCCAAGCAACTCACGTCCCAACCTCCATGAGAGAGAGTTTGGTGTGGCCCACCTTCCTATCTCCCATCCCCACCATCCAAAGCCCATCTCAACTGTTAAAAAGGTCCCCTTGGAGCTTTAGAGGCTATAGGCGAAAGAAGGAAGAGGAGATCTTGAGGTGGGTGCTTCTCTCTCTCTCTCTCTCTCTCTCTCTCTCTCTCTCTCTCTCTCTCTCTTTCTCATTTTGTGATGTGTGGCCCACATAAATGGACCCCACCTTGATGTATGTCTTATCCAAACCGTCCAAGTCATGTGGACCCTACCTTATGGTGGTGGAAAAGCACAAGTATCAGATTGATTCAAATCAGGTGGGCCAAGTTCATGTGGGACCCCCCTTGATGAAGTATGGGCCACGTCATTGTGGGACCCACCACAATGCCTGTGTTTATCCATACCGTCCAGCAGCCATTGACGCTGGACGTGTTGATGGCTAACATGGAGTGCTTGTACTGACATGGGTGTGTACTAACAATATAACACAAATATATATATATATATATAATTTAAAGTTTTGGGGTGGGCACTCATGTAGGCCCCACCTTGATGTATGGAACTATTCTACACCGTCCATCCCATTCCTTAGCCCATTTTAGGCGTTGAGCCAAAAAATGATGTCAATCCGAATCTCTGATGAGCCACATCATGAAAAACAACAGTTTTGGTGACATAGACTGTTGGGGGCCGCTGTGATGTTTATATTATCAAACACTTAAGATTGAGCTTGTTAGGCCTGTCTCGAGCCTAGGAACCCAACCGACAGGGGATTCTACTGATGTGGGCCCCACTTATGATAACCTACAACTAAAAAAAACGGGGGTGGTTGACGCTACTGCTTCACTGCGTCGCTCCAGAGCGCTGCAAAGCAGCGTCCTCTTCTTTGGAACGACAGGGTAGACCCCACCTCAGGCCCCACCATGATGCCTATTGATCATCACCACCGTCCAATTGATGGTCCCCTTTAATTATGGGATATCCCAAAAAAATTCAGCTGCCCATGGGAACTCAGGCCCACATCACAGCAAACAGTGAGGGATTAAACGTCTATCGTTGGAACCCTTTCTGAGTCATAGGAGCGTTGGATCAATATGAAATTTGGTTTTCCCTCATCCAGGTTCGTGTGACCTTAGCAACGGTTGGATGTCAATCAAACATTATGGTGGGCCCCACGTGGGACCCACCTTCTAGAAGCGAATTGGCTGGACGACCACGTACTAGCAGCTGTTGCTGCTGTATGGCATCAGCACTTTCTGTTGGTTCCCATCTCCAGATATGTTTTACATCCACACCATCCATTGACGGTGGAACCCACTTAACAATGTATGTGATATATATCCAAACCGTCCAGCCATTTCAGCCATTATAGAGGTAGTATATTTTGAATCCATACCGTCCAACCTTATGGCTATGCAAAGAGAATGAGAATGATGTAAATTTCAGGTGGGGCCACCCTGCACATGCTGTACGTGTGGTGGAACCCACTGAAATGTTTTTCATCATCCAGCCGTCCATCCAAGACTCCATGGCTTGAATGAGATAGATGCAAATTTCAGGTGGAGTACATCGTGATGTAATTAGCACCCGGGACAACATGCAGTATGTGTTTCATGCACACCGTCAATCTATCTTGGTTATGGGCCCAACCCACATGCGTGGCACGTGTGGGGTGGGACCCACCTCGATGTATTTATTCTATATGCCATCCGTTCATGGGGTTTGCCTGGATGACGTGGTTATCCTGGCCATCCGAATCAGGTGGGATCCACCTTGATGTATGTGGTATAACCTCACTGTCCAGCAAGGACGTGGGGACCACCCTGATGTATGTTTTTCATAGTCACACAGTCCAGATGGTGGCCCTGACATGGAGTATGTGTTGTATCAGCACTGTCCAGCCTAGTCCTTGGACGTGGACTAGACCCCACTTGATATTGTGTTTCACCTATGTCGTCCATCTCTAGCGTGTGGGGCATACCACGATGGATGTGTTGTATCCTCACCTCCAGGGATTTGGACGGTGCGAAGTTGATTTGGCGGGAGTACCTCATACCATACCAACTATGTAGTTGATGTAGTGATGCCAGTGCGTGCTTTCATTCATGCGGCCTGAACAGGGGCGTGGGTCCCACATGCCATATGTGTTTTATCTATACCATCCCTCCACGGGACCCACGTGATGTATTTGTTTCATCCACACCATCCAAATCATCTAGACAGTGCTGGACTTAATCGACGGTGATATGTGGGTCACAACGTGATGTATCTGTTAGCCACGCCGTTCATCTATATTTTGGACGGGTAGGGCCCGCTTTGAAGACGTGTTGTATATTCGCACGTCCATCCGTTTTTCCTTGCCAGCGGGTAGGACCCACCCTGATGTATTTATTTCATCCACACCGTCCAGATGTGTACTGGATGGTGCTAGACATGTTTGGATGGTGCTAATACACATGGACAATGTTTAGTTGGTGCTGATGCACCTGGACACAGTTTGGATGGTGTTGATTTACCTGGACAATGTGAGACAGTGCCGATCATCATTAGTGAACCATGTGTCCCATGGAATGACAGTGTACAGTGATACACATGTTACACCTACAATTAGTAAAATGATTTTTAGTGTGCTCCAAGCCCATTTGAGGCCCATTGGCGTAGCCCATCCATGAGGCCCATCATGATGCATTTTTAGCCCATGTACGGGGCCCACCTTGATATATACATGAGGCCCATGTGATTAGACCCATCTTGATGTATTTGTGGCCATTTGCTGAGGTCCACCTTGATATATACATGAGGCCCATGTGATTAGACCCATCTTGATGTATTTGTGGCCATCTGCTGAGGCCCACCTTGATATATACATGAGGCCCATGTGATTAGACCCATCTTGATGTATTTGTGGCCATCTGCTGAGGCCCACCTTGATATATACATGAGGCCCATGTGATTAGACCCATCTTGATGTATTTGTGGCCATCTGCTGAGGGCCATCTGCTGAGGTCCACCTTGATATATACATGAGGCCCATGTGATTAGACCCATCTTGATGTATTTGTGGCCATCTGCTGAGGTCCACCTTGATATATACATGAGGCCCATGTGATTAGACCCATCTTGATGTATTTGTGGCCATCTGCTGAGGCCCACCTTGATATATACATGAGGCCCATGTGATTAGACCCATCTTGATGTATTTGTGGCCATCTGCTGAGGCCCACCTTGATATATACATGAGGCCCATTGATATGGCCCACTTGATACATTCGGCCCATTGGTGCGACTCATTGATTAGACCCATCATGATGTATTTTAGCCCATGTGCGGGCCCACCTGTTTGTATTTTGGCCCATGTGATGCAGCCATAGTGATGTGTATTAGTCCTTTGTGTGAGACCATGGGCCCACCTTATGTTCACCTCTATGTGGGCCACTCCTTGGGAGTAATGTTGGTTAAATGTCCACATTAATGGACAGTGATGGTTAAATGTCCATATCGTGACCTTCCTTTAGGCCTAGATAGGCTCATTCTCGTCATCCTCTAGTGGGTTAACCCAAACGAATGGGCCCCCATTGATATTGCTTAAACCATCATCGGCCGTCCATCTTTAGACCCCATCTTGCGTCGTTACCAATTGCCAATTCCGTTTGACGTGGCTGATTTACGATTCCGATTGTCGTGGCCTATTTGATGTATATGAGTCCAAGTATCAAGGCCAATTCCAAGTGTTGATTCCGATTGTTAAGGCCAATTTTGATTGCCGAGGCCGATTGTCAAGACCTATATGATACATACGCGACCCGTAGTTGAGGCCTATTGTGATGTATTTATGGCCAATGGGCAAGGTCCATTGTGATGAATTTGTGGCTTATGGGCAAGGCCCATTGTGATATGTGATAGGCCCATAATGCATGACCTATTTGACGTATTCGAGTCCCATGTGTAGGGCCCACATGTCATGTATTTGAGGCCCATGAGCAGGGCACACCTGTTGTGTATACGTGACCCTTAAGTAAGGCCCATGGTGTCGTATATTAGGTCCATGTGTGAGGCCATGGGTCCACTATATGTTAGGCTCTATGTGAGTCATTCCTTGGGGGCAATGTTGGTGAAATGTCCACATTGTCGAGGTCGATTGTCGATGCTGGTTATGGGTACCGATTATGAGTATGTGACAGTATAGCATCATGGTACATGCTCATACGCATCATCTGCATATTTGTTATGAGATGTGGTTGATTATTGCATATGCCATTGAGCATGTTGTTATGGGACTCCCTGATAGGCGGAGGTTATCTTACATGAGCGCATGCATATGCAGGATTGATGCATGACTGGATTGTATGACTCATGCATCTTGCATTATGATTACTGTACGCCCTAGCAACATCAAGGCCGTAGCCTCCACAGGCATATCGTGGATGGCTAGACGGGACACTGGAAATTTATTTTAGCATCGGGCTGCCATAGATGGCCCTGGGTGAAAATCCTTAAAACCCTCTTGGTACCAGAAGACGCCCCAACATTGAGACTGAGTGGATACATGAGCGCTCGAGTGCCGAATACCAGGAGGCCACGTCTCCCACTATGTCGTGGTTGGTTGGGAGGGGGTGTGGCCTTACCTGCCCGATCGTAGTGGGCATTGCTAGGCTGAGTTTGACCATCTCAAGGAATAGGTCCGCTATCGACGTGCCGAATAGGTATTGACAGACTATTGGCCAGGCGGATAGTGAGGTTTCTTACGCTCACGTGGACTGTGCAGCTGGGAGAGCGGCAGTGCCATTTGGAGTGTACTAAACCCCGGTAATAATCTCAAAGAGGAACCGTACTGATATGTGGACTTATTGAGTAGGAGTTGCATACTCATGCATTCATTTCATTCACTATCCACTCGGGCTGATGGTATGCAACTAATTGTTGTGTACTTTCTCATGGCCAGGATTTCGGTTGCGACTAACCTGAGGTTAGGAGTTTACCACATTGAGTTTAACTATCCAAATTTAGGCATGGGACTAGTTTGGATAGAGATCCCTTGTGATGGACCCCATAGCCTGCGATACTACGTACTATCATCCCGACTTCACTCTAGCATGGTCATTTCATTCGTACCTCATATTACATCGCATCCGTAGTCCTTAGCATTTTGGGTTGCCATGTTTCTGTATTGATATGATCATTAGCATTCATGCCTTACATCACATAGCCTTTGTACGGCTGAAGGCACTCATAGACTTATCAGTATATTTCCGCTTATTTCGGTATTGTACGATTTATGGAATTGCATCCTCGGCATCTAATATTTGGCTTTCTCTGACTCCTCATTTGTATAGTTGAATTGCATTGCATACCCTGATATTGTATGACCCACGGACTGCCAGTATTTTCGCTTACTCTGATTACTCTGATTACTCTAATATTACTTACTTTGGTACTTACCTTGTGCACACACTTACACACACCCTCTAAGCTTTCTATAAGCATATGCACGATATATGCGTGCAGGTGATGTTAGGTTGCAACAGTATTAAGCTTGGAGTATGCAACGGTTCTTCTGGAGATTAATCTTCGACTTATGTATTTCCCTTCAGTATTGTAATCAAATGATTATATTAGTGGATATGTGACGATGATGTTGCCTTTGTGATTTGGGTATTCTTGTGGTTGTGCTTATTACGAGTTAAATGTACAAAAAAAAAATCCTCCTTGTAGGATCCCAGGATCGGAATCTGGCGTATGGATGCCAGGAGCCGAGAATGGGGTACTACGGAGGCTGTCGGCACCGGATTCGGCGATCGGAATTCCTGTGAATCCGATTTCCGGGTTTAGGGCGTGACAATTGTGCTCACCCAAATGTGGTTCACAAATCTAGCCCATCTATTGTATGTGTCCCACTTGGATGAGGGGTTAGACCAAGTGTCAGCCGCATTCAAAACTCAGATTGGCCCCACAAAGTGCTTTTATATGTTTTAAGCATGTCTTCACATGGTTTTATATGATATGGCCTACCTAATTATGTATACGGCTATTTTTTAATATATCCCATAACCTAAAGGGGACCCATCAAATGGTATTGATATCAGACACACAAACTAGATTGGAAGACACGTGGGTACATTGTGGGTATCCAAACTCGATGACACTGGGTTTATGTCTTCATTATGTTGATATCTCTACTGGTAAATTTTATAAATTTCCCTCTAATTTCCCTCTTGACAAAACTAACCCTGGTTTATGACTCTTTGAAGTTACTTCAGATTTTCACATAACATGTAAAAAGAAATGTCACTGCTGTTGTAGTACATTTCTCAACCAACACCATAAAGAAAAAGATAACTAAGCATCACAGTGCAAAAAAAAAAAAAAAAAAAAAAAACAACAACAACAGACTAAGCCCTAGATTCTATGTGAAACTAGAAATAAAGCAAACAAGTAACTTTATAGTAAGAGCTTTGCTTAGCCCACACGTGTACAAAAGTTAGCTAATGAACATGCCACCACATATGTTAGTGTAGTGGACAGGTGCAATATCGAATCCATCCATCCATCCGAAGGGTACCACTATGTAGATTCCATTTCCCAATAATCAAATTGGTCCAATTATTAAGTGCGGCACAATGAACTAAAACATGTATGTCCCCATGTACCATGCAAGCCATTTTGTCATGGATATTTTTATGTTTGGATGTGTTTTTTATTTTTTATGTGCACCACTGCAATTTGGTTTAGAGTACTTGGAAGGTTTTAACTAATTACTATGATTTCCCCCCTTGGGACCCTGGACCAAAAAATCAGGCTGCTCCACACGTTTGGTGGACCACGTGTATGATACAGATGAATAAGGAGAAAAAAAAAAAAAGAGTTCCACTATTTGCATTAGCCAGGAGGGAATGATTGACATGGATGAGCAGCCCATATCTTCCACATGTTTGCAGCTTGCATATTTTCGTAAATCAGTCTTCGTGTAAGTGGCATTAACTTTGAATTTTCAAAAAAGAAAGTGGGCCATACCAAGAAACAGTTGGTAGAGAGACATCCCCCTTTGACTTTTATAGGGTTCGCTACCATGATTGTATGAAATCCTCTCCATCCATCAGACATTACACCAAAATTTAGGCTTACATCCCAAATATCAGGCCCATCCATGATTCAGGTGGACCATAATAAGGTAAACAACTAGGAGGGTAAGGGTTTTCCTATACGCTGTTTCTGATTGTGGTCCACTTGAATCGTGAATGAGGGTGATGGTTGTCCCGACCCCTTTGCTACCAAGCATTACAATTGGTCCCACCATGAGGATCAACTAGTGTAAACATCATCCTATCCACTCATTAAGTGACCCACACTATAGAAAACAAACATATAGCAATTGATAAATAACAAGATAAAAGTTTGGCAACTTGATAAGTGGATAGGGATAATTTTCACGACAAATGTTTCCCACTACGGGTTCAGTCTATTGAATGGCTTGGAGGTCAAGCTCACTATAGTTCAGTCTATTGAATGGCTTGCAGGTCCCATTCACTAAATAAATTAGAAGTTACCGTTACTGTGGTCCAACTGGTTGGACTTACACCTTTAAAAATGAATTTGATCATGATAACATTCATTTTGATGGGGCCCATAGTAAAGTATATGTGAGATCCACTCAAACCATTAGATGTGTCGTCTCACGTTAATCATAGAGCCAAAAAGACTAGGCTGACTTGTAATTAAGGTGGGGGCACACCAACAGAAAGAGTTGGAAGGGATGTCCACCCTTAATTTTTATCAAACTCACCATGATGATTATATAAAATCCACTCCAGCCATTAGATGTCAGACCAAAACTTAACTGAGACCCAAAATTCTTACAAATATATAATTTAGGTGGGCCACGTCAAAAGAAACCGTTTGTAAGGTGAAGGTTGCCTTGTATGAAATAATTGTGGTCTACCTAAATAATGGATGGAGTTGATTTAAATTCTTGGACTTAAAATAGACCATGCATCTAATGGTAGGGGTGGATTTAACATAAATATAGATTTAGAGCCCACCGACACCTTTCTTGTATCACAGGATTGCCCTTCCAATGGTCATAGGTGGGCCAGGCTACATTAAGGGCTAGGTTGTACACAGTCATGCGCAGCCCAATTGAAAAAGGGCCTGCATATTAAGTCTAAGCCCAACCCTCGGGCCTAATACCATAGTCCAAGTATGGCCAAAGGTGAGCCAGGACAGGCCAGCCCCATATTATATACCACACAAGCTTGAAAGAGAATTTTACATGATACCTTATTACTACTGTATTTACGGGTACCTTTTTAAAAAGTTTTTTGATAAGCAGCCCTACCCCATTAATTAATTTAAGTAATTATCATTGGAGGCTAGGGCCCACAGTCAAAATCCATCTCGACTACCAGGTGCATTACCCCATGTTAGGACCAGGGCTCAAAACTTAGCCCCATCTATGATTCAAGTAGACCACATGATTGGAAACATTGTCCACATCCACTCTTCAAATCGTTACCCTTGGTGTGGCCCATTTGAATCACGTATAGATTTTTGGGCCCTGGACTAAATTTTGGCGTAGAATCTAATGTTTGGACTAGGATTTATATAATCATCATGGTGGGCCCTATAAAAACCAAGGGTGGATATCTTGTTTTCTTTGGTGTGGCCCACCTGAATCACATGTAAAACTGATTTTTTATCCTTGGCCCTAACGTGAGATTATATGTCAAATGGTGGGAGTGGTCTAAGTGGATCTTGCATACACCTAAGTAGGCCCCTTAGAAAATCAAGGTGGGAGTCTAAATAAAGCTCCCCTTTTTTTTTTCTTCTTTTAAATATATTTGGGGAATTTTTGGCCTAGTTGGGAGATCAGCCTGATTTTTTTAGCACGAGTCTAACGTGGATTTACACTTCTAATGGGAGTGGATTTCACAAATACATTGCAATGTGCCACACCAAAGAAAACAGTTAAGAGATGTTGCTTTCGTATAAGCCTAGCCATTAGATCCACACCAGCCTTTAGGCCTAATCTATATGAAATAGTTGAGAGGCTGATGTTGCCTTGTACTATGTGACCTGAATCATGGATGTGGCTAAGTTTTAGTCCCTGGGCTTAACATAGGGTGATTAACCTGATAATGGAGGTGAATTTCATATAAACATCACAGTGAAGCCCACCCAAGCTACCTACTCCTTGCACTGCCTAACCCCAACTTCCATTAACAAATCTAATGTTATTAAAAATAGGACATATAAATACCAAACACGAGGAAGTACTTACGTAAAATTCCTAAAAGGAAACGTTATGCCTTCTTTGGACGATCGGGTGGCATTGCCCACATGGGGCTACCTCGATGTATGTGTTATATATTCTTTTTGGCAAACAAATAGATTCAAGAGATTGATAAAAATTACTACCGTTGCCAAGGTCAAGTGACTTGGTACCAATGACAACTTTTCTACTTTCAAGTATACTTAAACTAGATGGTGCTGAAAGTTTGATGATCCCTGCAAGTTCCTGAAGCAGATGTAGTTTCCATCATTAAGAAATAGATGTAACATTTTTTACAGAAAAATAAAATAAAATTTGCAATGTCCATTAAAATATAAGAATGCAGTAATAAACAATAAATTTCACGTGAGAGGCATCACTTGAATACATACATTGTTAAAACACCCACACATTTGTAGAATAATATGATTTTCAATGACTATGCTCCACTATATATTATTCAAAACTGCAAAGTGATTAAAGTCAAAAGGATTTAACCAAACATGGCAGAAAATAGTATTTGTGAAGCAACCCAAAATAGAACTGAAACCCATTTATAGTGAATGTCGGAAAACCTCTAAAGAACAAATGGAAAAAAAATGTTTAGAAGTACCTTGATAGCATCAGCAACAGTTGTTGCCATGTTGTATGTAATTTCTTTAACATCTCATCCAAGAAAAACACTATGGTCATGAGCTTTCTACCAGTCAACAGAGCTTCAATCTCCTCATGTGCATGAATTGTTTGCCTAGGTCCAACCTTCATAGGAGGCTTTAAAGCATCCCATGTATTCAATGTAAGGGTTTGGATTTCAGGATCAGCATTCACCTCATGGGCTACACAATGAACATGCTCAGATAAGTATCCCCAATATTCATACTACGAAACATGGAAGATGCGCACAAATACATTAATTCCTATACCTTTATCAACCATTGCCTGTAGAAATAAACAAACCAACAATAGAAATCGAAACAAAGAAACCTATGATAAAGAAAGAGCATGCACAAGAAGGGAATCTGCTCGCATTGATGACGAGAACCCAATGGATAACAAAGAGCATACCTATCAGGATTATTGCAGGTTTGCTTTGAAATCTGCACAAAATGTTCATCAAGTAGCTTCGGGTGCTTCATAGTTTGCTTATAAACTTTTCTAGCATGCCCAATCCTTTCTAATCCTTTCTAACTCAAAGGAGCCACTCTATCCAATGAATCGCTTCCCATATACGTCAAGATAATCTGGAATAATTTGATTGAATGACTTAACAGATCATTGTTTATCTTAAATAAAGAAGTTGGGATAGGATCCTGTCAAAATTTTAGCATATATTTTGTGTAAGCTATGCATCGAATACAACAATAGTCATGAACATGACTATAAAGACCTTTAAGAACAAAACCCTTTTTTCCCTTGAAAGTTCGAAAATCTAAAAGCCCTATGGCAATGTAAGCCACCTTTATCCAGGTATTCTCAAATCAATGACTGCAGTGAAATCAAATGGAGCAAGCACCCTTTGGAAACACCGCATGTCCTCCAATGTAAACTTCTCTTGAACGTGAGGGCCGACGAATCATTTAGAAAACAATCCACGTCTTCGAGCAGATTGAATCTGCTTTTACATGGATCTCAAAAATCCCTCTACCTAGAGAAGAGTAAGGTGGTAGAAAGAACCAAACCTAAGCACTTAGTTTAAGGATGCACAAATGGTAAAAGAATAGGTAAATAAACAAATATGTCTGGAAACAATTCAAGAATACAACACTCAGAAACATGGGTGTGAAATTTATGACTGGACTTTTGTATTAGCACCAGTGTTTTAAATAGTGAATGAATAGCGTATAACATAGCATTACGCCAATGTCAACTTATGGGATTTTATGAAGAAATCAGTAGCATGATAGTAACCAAACATAATGGTTTGTTTAGAGTATCCTGGTTGCTTTATCATTTCAAAAAACACACAATATCTACTTGTGAGAAAATATCTTATCTTTCCAGAAAATATCAAGGGTACTTTGTTATTTTCATTATCAGATTATGAAATACTTTTTCCTTATTTATTTTAGTGTAATTTTGTGAAACATCAATTGTACTTTTTCTTGTCTTTTTTTTTTTTTCTGAAAAGCACATGATATTTGAAGTAATCATAATTGCTTCATCTGTTCATGTATTCACCTTCTAGAAATGTCTGACCACTTCAATGGAGTCTACTAAATGTGATGTTTTCCCAAAGAAAGAACGAACACCAATGGCAATCTGTAACGCCCTGAAAATCGGGGGTCGAGTAGCAACTCAACTCCCGAGTTCCAAAACATCGCTTATGTAACATATATGTTTATAATTAAATATTTTCTGTGTTAGTGCATTAATCATGAGTGGGATTATACCAAAACAGTAATTCATACTCCAGATCAATTGTAAAACGCAAGTGGAAGACTGAGAGATATAATTAAACGTATATAAGTCAAAGATCACGATCGGTCTCCGGAGTATGAATACGTCACGGAGTTACTATATACATGTAATAATCTCAAAAATCAAAATGTCAAACAGTACAACTACAATGATAATCCTTGTAGCCCCGTCAATCCAGATAGCCTAAGCGAAGCCATTGGAGAACTGCATGTAAGAGTACTTGTTCTGATCATCGTAGTACTCGGGCTCTGCCTCAGGGGTCACACCATCATCTGAAAACAAGACAGAGTCTGGTTGGTGTGTAAAACACCGTCCCGTAACGTAGGAGTGAGTGATCAACTCAGTGGAACAATAAAGCAAAGGTTAGCATGTTATCAATTCAATCAAGCAGTAAATCACACATCTCTAAGTACTCTTGTTAATGCAAGAATGGTATAAATGTATGATGCATGCCCTCGCCTACGCTCCCTCAGTGACTTTATCTCACGTTCGTATATGAACAACATTGTCTCAGTGCTTGACCTGCTACGCCTGAATGCATGCATAATGCGGTGCATGCATATGATTACCAAGTTCTTATTATCCTTTTCATACAGCAGGATTGAGAAACTAAGGTACCTCCCTTATATCATTTCCCAAACAATGATCCTTTCTAGGGTCGTTAGTACTAGTCAATCTCATACGATTTTGCGGTTCTAGGTCGCTGCAAAGGGCTCACGCCAAATCAGTACAGGCCTAGTTTATACTCTTGTTGCTAAGGAAGGGTCGTCGCCTCCACGTAGACTCAGAGTACACTCGAGGTCACTACAAATGGTACGTCTAGGGCTGTCAGGGCTGTTGCACGAAATCGTTACACCACTCCCCCATCACTCATCACGGCTTCGTCACCAAAACAGTGTAGGCCGACAGCTCGAATACAGCATCTCATACCACCGTATTCGGCTCACGAGTCTGGGTTGCTCACTGGTCACTACGAGGAGGCTCGTCGCCCCAGCGTAGGCGGACAGCTTGACCACGGTGTCCCATACCACCAAGTCCGGCTCATGAGTCTTAGCGGATCAAGGTACCAAGGTTAAACGGGATTTCACTGGTGAGTTTGGTACCTTAGGTTCAAGTAGTAGTGTCCAAATATGGTTAACATATATTGGGCCAATCGGGTTACTTGACAGGCTCAAGTAGCACGAGCGCACCTAAAGTTGATCGACATGAAGTGCATAAGCTCTTCGTGTGGCCTAACCACTGCCGACAACCTTAGTACGACTCGGGTTCGTCAAACATGTCCTACATGGCGAATGAATCTCAGCCACGACTTTAAGCCTGTTACCGATTGCCTGGACTATAACATAGCCCCAACCAAATTCAATCCTTAACCAAAAAAACATGTGGAGTAGTCAAAGTAGAATTAACAAAGTAATTCAAACATGTTAACAAGGATGTTATAAAGCACAATATAAGCAGGAAATACAAACACATACATTCGTAAGTAAGCAATTAAATTAAACAACTTGCATGGAGGAAATTATACACGTTTCTAAGGTAGTTGAGAATCCTATCTCAACACCTACCCTAGGCACTATCATCTAAGTACTTACTCATACAAGCATTTTCACAAACACTTAGAATACACTAGTTAACATACATAACACATATTGGCCAAAAAATGTATTAGGACAAATTCTTTCACCGAGTAAGTATTACACATATACCTAGCATATACATACAATAATTAATCATGGCAAACACACTTTCATAATTTATACGTATACAGTATTTTCTACACTATACCGAATACGCTAAACACCACAATTTGCATACATAACTGAATCGCAAAATGAACATCGCATTGTACATGTGAAATAGCACCCAGATCATGAATCTATCATTATCTGACATTGAAAGCTTTGAAAACCATAACCTATATGACTATAGTCCGCACCTTACGCCGTAGAAGCGTAAGGAATTCAGTTCGTTCACCCTTGCTTCGTCTAAGGCACAACGGCAACCTATTTCATGAAATAGGTTAGCTAATTCACCCTTTCAACTATTAGAAACCCTAGAACGGATTAGGGTTAGGTTTTCTTACCTGAACATGAAATCAGAATCGCTGGGAAAGCGATACGGTAAAGATGATCAGGCACGTGGAATGGTAAGAATAGAGCAACAGGAATTTCCTCTCACTTCTCTGTAACGACCTGTAAATTTCCGTACATTGGGTCGAGTACCACCTCGACCAGAAATCACGTAGGATTAAATCCTTTAGAAATTTAACAAAGTTAACTAAGTACTAAACTCGGTTAGCCATGAAATCCGTTGGGATCGCTTTAAATACAATCTGCAAGACCCAAAACTTGCAGAATTAGTGACTCTAGGTTACCCTAAAGTCTAGAACCAAACTCATTACCCGTCTGCTCTCGGGAATGAAGCGAAACTTTGTATTGGGTCTAGATCATGCATCGGGAGTCCGATTAACACGAAGCTAAGGAACTAGGACCGCCCCACTGGGCTTGACAATCATCTCAAAAATCAGATGATTCCGATGTCCCACGGCCATTCGTTTCGATCCGGAGCGAGGGAGTGTGAAAAACACTATTCCCATCCTAATAAAAATATCAGGAATAGTGATCTGGCATCATTCGGTTGCGCGTCAGTATTAAGCAACCTGACCGTCAGAATCAGACCAAATTACACCCTCGGATTAAGAAAAATTTCAGGAACATTTACATGTACTTGGAATTTCTGATCGTGGCCCACTGACCGTTGAACTGAAAGTGGTCCGCCATGTGCGATCTGAGAATCTGATCGAGTTGAAAACGTAATCCCACGTAGATCCATAGATGGTGAGCTTAAGTCTGACGTTTGGCTCAAGGAGGGCCACCAGAACCTCCCTTTTGAGCTGGAAAAGTGGCCAAATGACTATATATGCAGTCACCCTTGAACCTGAGTATATTTTAGGAATGTTTTTGGCTATAAAAGGGGCATAGAACAGCCCCTCTCACAGCCATACGAATTTGGGAGAAAAACCCTAGAGAGAGAGAGAGAGAAAAGAGAGAGAAGAGCTTGGATTTGTGGGGCCACCTTCCTCCTACTGCTTCCACTCATCGCACGGCCTACACCGCCTCATTCCTGGTGTTTTCCCGGCGGTATCCATCCCGTTTGGAGGTAAGAAACCCTAACCCTAGGTCTGATTTGAGGTAGGATTGTTGTAGGTTATGAAAAAGCTAATCGATTCCGCTCTTTAGGCTAGAAAACTCCCGTATACGGAAGCTCTACTACCCTTGCTGATTCGTTGGAATTCCAAGGGCCAAGGTGAGGACTTTAAGTGTATAAGTTACGTTTTTCAATGCTTTCAATGTCAGATAATGATAGATTCATGATCTGTATGTAAATGCACATGTACAAAGTGCTTTCCGTTTCCTGTTTCGATTAGCGTTGTAGAATATGGAATTTCACATACTCTTGGTATACGTAGAAATACCGTATACGTATTTTTTTCGGGAAAATGTTTGACATGTTTATTTAATGTATGATTATATAATATATGGATAAAATACTAGTTTGGCGAAAGGAATCGCCAAAATACATGTTCCCTTGTAAATGTCAAGTATGTTGAAATTGTGTATTCTAGAAATACCGCATATGTGTAAATTTGGAAGTGTAATTGTCATGATTATTTGTTGTATGAATATGGTATACGCGGTTAAAATAACCGCTTGGTGAAAGAATAGCCCTAACACGCGATTTGCTAACATACGTCATGTATGTTGGAATGGCGTGCTCTAAGTGTTGTGTAAATGCTTGTGTGTGTAAAGGATGTGTATTAGTGCCTTGGAAAGGTGCTGATATGGAATTCCCGACTCCCTTAGAGACATGTAGGATCTCTTCCATGCGGTGGTTCGCTAGAACCACTCCCTTGTAATGTGTACGTAATTGTATCCCTATGTGGGTAGTGCTTTACTACATGCTTCACAACATGCTTTACAACATGCTTTACATCATGTTTTACTTCATGCTTTATAACATGCCTGCTAACATGCTTGTATTGCTTGTTTATCATGCTTTACTCCACATGCTATTGATGAATACTGTTTGAGTTTGGGACTATGTCTATAGTCCAAACATTCGGTACCAGACTTGCGGTTGTGGCTGAGATTCATATCGCCACAACGGACGTGTCTGGCAAACCCGAGTCGTACTTCGGTTGGCGATAGTGGTTGGCCACACGGAGTGCTTTTGCGCTCCATATCGCTCAACTTGTGGTGCGCTCGAGCTAGTCAGGCTCGTCAAGTAAACCGAAATGTATTGTGTGTTCACCATGTTTGGTCGCTACTGCTTGAACGTAGGGTACCAAACTTACCAGTGGCGATCCCGTTTAACCATGGTACCTCGATCCGCTAAGTCGCATGAGCCGGGCATGCTGGTATGGGACACCGTGGTCGAGCTGTCGGCCTACGCTGGGGCCATGTGCCTCCCCGTAGTGACCATTGCGCAACCAAACTCGTGAGCCGAATACGGTGGTATGAGACACTGTATTCGAGCTGTCGATACTTACGGCGAGAGCCGAGTACGGTGAGACCTGTGCTCGTGCTGACGGGCGATGAATCCTCCGTAGTATCATCGAGTGTACTCTAAGTGTCTGTGATTGGGGACGAGTCTTTCGCAGCAACTAGAGTATGAGTTGAGCCGAGTACGGTGAGACCTGTACTCGAGCTGACGGCTAGCAATTGAGCCGCATACGGTGAGATCTGTATCCGCGCTGACGGGTGACGAGCCCTTTTGTGATGCCTTCACTACGCTTCTCAAACTATAATATCGTATGAGAATAACTAGGATTGACGACCCTAGAATGGATCATGTTGGGAATGATACAAGGGAGGTACCTTAGTTTCCCAATACTGCTGGTTGAAATGGACTAATAAAAACTTGGTAATCATGAGCATCATCGCACCGCATGTGCTTTATAGATGTGGCGCACTGAGGGAGTAAGCATTCGCGAATGTAAGATGATGTTGCTTGAGGGTGGTTTGGCAAGGGCATACAACATCATGTCATATCATTTTTGAACTTAACAAGAGTAGTTAGAAATGTTTAATTTGTACTGCTTTATCATTACTGCTTGATTGATTTGATAACATGTTAACTTATGCTTTATTGTTCCACTGAGTAAGCTACTCACTCCCACGTTACGGGACGGTGTTTGCAACACCCACCAGACTCTGTCGCAGGTGTAGATGGCGCCTTGGTTCAGGAGCCGGAGCCCGACTTTGAAGAGGATCAGGAGGAGTTCTCCTTTATGCAGTATTCTGACGGCTTTGCTTAGGCCGGCTGCATCGCGGGATTTTCAGGGCCTCTCTTGAGGATTGTATTTTGATTTTTGACTTAGAAACAATACATGTATATTGGTACTCAGTTAGTACTCATACTCTGGAGTTCAGAAAATTTTGTTACTTTACATACTTTGAATATAAAATTTCAGTCTTCCACTTGCCTTTATACAATTGAACTGGAGTATGAATTACTGTTTTGGTATAATCTCATTCATGTTTATTGCGCTAACTCAGACAACATTTAACCAGCATTGTGTATGTTGCATAAGTGATGCGTTGGAACTCGGGAGTTGAGTTCATACTCGACCCCCGAATTTCAGGGCGTTACAAGTTGGTATCAGAGCATGATTTTGATTAAACCGGACCTGAGTTATGTCCCCACTACGTACGCTGACGCATTATACTTAGGAGGGTGCGCAAAATTATAGAAACAGTCCTAGGGTCTCTCGATTTCACCATTCGGTGAAATTCATTAAAAACGGACGCGTTGATCGAGTCTGTACTCGATCCTGACCGCACACATGGACTCTAAATCACTCATAGACTGTCTATTGACGTGTCCAGGTCATTATCCACCCAAAATCAGCGTTAAAAATCACAAAAAATCAGATTAATTCAGAAAATTCCCGGAACTAACCGTTCTGGAGCCGAACTGAGTTCGTGGGCCCCCCACATAAATCCACCAAGGGTTCCGATCAAACCAGGGTGCATTTGGCACCCTGGACATGTGGGAAACAGATCCCACTGTGGCGGCGCGGCTCCGGCCAATTCCGGCCGCGGCGGCGCCGCGGCTCGGGTGGCAGACCGCGGTCCGGTGGGCCATCTCAGGTGGGTCCAAAGCTGAGGTTGGTCGGCCCGACCTCCTTGACCCTCTGGCACGTGCGAAATTGCAAGGAGATTAAGATTTAAGGGGCTGGAGCACCCTTCTCCTCATTTCACCCCCTTTTCAAGCACCCCCGCACCCATTTTCGATTTTCCTCAAAACCCATCCCTCCAAACCTCCAAATCTTCCATTTTCTTCCATAATTCACACACCCCAACCTTCCACAACAGCCCTAGCTTCCTCCTTCCCCCATTTTCTCAAGTTGGAGCTCTCATACCCCTCCTTGGAGCTCAAAATCGGGTAATCTACTAACCCATTCCATTTTCTTCTTGGTTCTCCATTTCCTACCTCTAGTGCCCCTTCACATCTATTGGATTGTTGTTTGTGGGGATCAAAGAGATCAGCCCCTTGTTTCCCCATTTTGGCAATTTTCTGTAGCCCTCCTTGGTGTGGTGGCTACCATTTTCTCTTTTTCCTCCATCCTAACTCTCATGGGAAAGAGGAAAACCGCGGCCGATGACGCCAGCCCAAGTAGGCCAGCCCATTCCCGAAGAAGATCCGATGTTGGGGCCGGCACTAGCACCGTGCCGGAGTTTAGGTCGAACCGAGACCTGGATCCTGACCATCCCTCTGAAATGCTTACCCGATAGGCATGGAATATGGGCGCTTCGCGGGCCGCAAGGTTGTGTTTGAAGCTCATGTGGATGAAAGGGTGTTCGGGCTACACCCACTGATGGATCGCCTGGTGGACATCGGATGGAACTCTATGTTCGATGACGAGTCCCCTGCATGTGAGAACACGGTTCGCGCTTTCTATGCTCACATCGTGAACTCATCAGTTGAGCCTCTTCAGTTTACTGTTTCTGTGAGGGGCATTAGACGCACGATTACAGTGGATGAAGTGGCTCGGATCACGAAGCTACCGCGTGGTCAGATACACCCCAGTGATAACTTCTCCAGAAGTGCGCGGGAAAGGGATCGTCGCACGCGATATCTCTGTGGTCACCGGGTTACTTGGAAGAGAAGAAATTGCATTGCGGCGACAAAGATGGCCGAGGACTTCCATTTACTCCATCACATTTTCACCTACAATGTGTACCCACGGTCGGGTAACCGCACGGAATGTACTCGGTTGATGGTGGACTTCTTGTACAAGATGGGACATGGGGACGACATATGCCTGCCCACATTCATCCTATCCCAGATAGTTCATGTTGTTCGTTCTGCCAGGAACGATCTTTCGCTCCCATTTGGCCGTCTGATCTGCAGGATGGCTCGTGATGTAGGCTACAGATTGAATATGGAGGATCTTGCACCAGTCCGAGTCATAAGTGAAGCGACACTCAAGAATATGAAGATCGGCCCTCAACAGCGGCAAGCCCGACTCGACGAGTCTGGAGATGAGTCGGATAGCGCCGGCGAGGAGAGTGATGAGGAGGGCGGTGATGACATACAGGAAGAAGAACCTGAGGCTCAGGACACCGAGGAGAGTTCACCCCCTGCGGCTCAGGAGCAGGGTGTGGATCGGGATGCTTTTGATGCGCGATTGGCCCGTCTTGAGGAGGGGCAAGCCACCCTGCAGCAAGAGATTGGTCAAGTTCGAGCCAAGCTTGAAGAGAATGAAGCCTACATGAAGAAGAGTTTCAAGAAGATGTCCCGTACGTTGAAGCCCATCCTGTGCTGTGCGCAGGACAAGAATGCTCCTCCTCCACCGCCTACTTCGGATGCTTAGTCATCCATGTTGTTGTATGTTGTGTTTGCTGTGGTTACCGCGATAGGCGGTTTGTGTTTTCATGCAGATGTTGTATTAGGTAGTAGCATGTTTTAGGTGTTTGATGTAGTAGATGTATTGGCTATCATGTGATTTTCTGTCGTGATTCATGTAACTCTGTAGTCCATGTATTATGACAATTTTGGGTAAATGAAAAGCATGTAGCCTCTTTTGTATTGATGATGTGTGGAATGCTTAAGTGCTTTATGATGTGTGTTGTGCTTTATCTCACAAATGATCTACCCTATGTTGTATAGGGCATGCCGCGGCAGTACACGCGGAGCACGGCACATCTATGTCTGACCGGCTCTATGGACCAGACTCCTTCTGGTAGTGGCGGTCCTGCGGACCGAGGGTTGGGATCTGATCAGCCTTCTGCTGGTCCTACCGGTGGACAGCCACCTTACACGCCCCCGGTCCGTGAGCAGTATCGACCGTCATCTGCTGCGCAGCATGATTCTCAGGCTGCTCCACCGCCTGATAGATTTGAGCAGCTGATGATGATGATGCATCAGCAGCAGATGCAGCAGCAGCAGGTGCAGCAGCAGCAGCAGCAGGTGCAGCAGCAGCAGCAGCAGATACAGCAGCAGCAGCACCAGGAGCTTATGGCCACTATTGCTGAGGCCTTGTCCCGTGGTGGTAGCGCGACTCCACCTACGACATCTGCGCATCCTGATGAGGATTCTGAGCCTCCTGCTCGGTTTGAGGATGCGCCTCTGCCTACACCCGTCGCACCTCCTACTGGAGATGTCGGTACTCGTGGTCTACTCGAGCGATTTCAGCGCTTGAGGCCTCCCTCATTTGTGGGTTCTCACAGACCCAAGGAGGCGGAGTTCTGGCTAGACCGCATCTCCAAGATGCTACGGATGTTGCATTGCTCCGAGGCAGAGCAGGTTGAGTTGGCTACCTTCATGTTTGAGAGGGAGGCCAGCTTATGGTGGGACAGTGTGCTGCGCACGGTCGCAGTAGATTTCGTGTGGACCTGGGAGGCTTTCGAGTCTCGGTTCCACGAGAAGTATTACCCGCAGACGTATCGGCATGAGCGGGAGGATGAGTTTCTGCTCCTCAGGCAGGGAGGCATGACGGTGACGGAGTATGAGCACCGATTTACTGAGTTGGGCCGCTTTGTCCCGACCATCCTCGTCAATGAGCAGATGAGGATGCGACGATTCACTAGGGCTTGCGACCTGACATACGGTCGAAGCTATGCTGCCACAGTATCCCTACGTATGCGGCGTTGGTCCACATGTCTATGACGGCCGAGCAGGATGTGGACCGTTTGGCCCGATCACGTGGTACTATGGTTGCGAGACCGCGGCAGGATTTACAGAGCAGGCCTATCTTAGCAAGAGGCCTCGGGCTGATTCTCCCCCCAGGGCCGCAGCGCCAGTTATTCCTATGAGACGCCCGTTGGTGACCTGCACGTTTTGAGGGAAACCAGGACACCCTGCTGAGAGCTGCTTCTCGCGCATGAGGGCTAGCGGATTTGCGCCACCGCGGAGATTGGGTCGCCCTTATCCACAGGCCATATCAGCTCCGCCGCTACAGACTGCTCCTGCACATCCTTCGTTCCGACCTCCTGTGCCGTTCTTCAGGCCGCCACAGCGACCCTTGGCTCCTCAGCCGAACCGCCAGCAGCAGGCTTGTGTACACACGCTTGTTGCTGAGGCACCAGAGACGTCGATTTCGACACCGACGGCTTTTGAGGGTACGACTCATATTCATGGTACTCCCGTTTCTTTACTGGTGGACACTGGGTCCACTACCTCTATCATTTCTTGTGGGGCGGTGAAACGCCTATCTTTACATACTGTTCCCACTAAGGGAACGAGACTCACTACGACCACTGGGACCTTCTCGGATGTCACACGGTTATGCGAGGGTTGCGCGATAGTTTTGGGTAGCAGCACAGAGCTCGTCGACCTTATTGTTGCTCCACTATGGCACTACGACGTTATACTTGGCATGGATTGGCTCGCCAAGATGAGGGCGGAGATAGATTGCGATGCTCGGATCGTGACTGCCTATGGACCTGACGGCACAGCTTTCACATTTCCAGTGCAGGTCAGTTGGCCCTGTCGAGTTGATTGTTATGCTGCTTTACTTGTGCCGATTGATGGTCCGACACTAGAAGGTACGCCAGTGGTTCGGGAGTTTGTTGGAGTCTTTAAGACTATCCCTGGTTTACCTCCTCGGCGTGAGATTGATTTTACGATTGACCTTACGCCTGGTGCGACGCCCATCTCGTTGTCGACTTATCGTATGCCTCCATGTGAGATGGAGGAGCTGCGGAAACAGATTGACGAACTTGTAGAGAAAGTGTTTATTCGACCTAGTGTGTCTCCTTGGGGAGCACCTGTGTTGTTCGTGAAGAAGAAGGACGGGTCGTTACAGTTGTGTATTGATTACCGTAGGTTGAACCAGGTCACGGTGAAGAACAAGTATCCTTTACCAGGATTGATGATCTGTTCGATCAGTTGAGGTGGGCGAAGTATTTCTCGAAGATTGACCTTCAGTCAGGGTACCACCAGTTACGCGTGAGAGAGGAGGACGTGCAGAAGACAGCCTTCAGGATGTGCTTTGGGCACTATGAGTTCTTAGTGATGTCGTTCGGTCTGACGAACGCACCAGCCGTGTTCATGGATCTGATGAACTGGGTATTTCGGCCCTTCCTTTACCGATTCGTCATCGTCTTTATCGATGACATCTTGATATACTCCACGAGTCAGGAGGAGCACGAGGAGCACCTGCAGTAGTATTGGGTACGTTGGAGAAGAACCAGTTGTTTGCGCAATACAAGAAGTGCGACTTCTGGCAGGAGGAAGTCAAGTTCCTGGGACATGTTGTGTCCAAGGATGGGATAGCAGTGGACCTTGCCAAGGTAGCCGCGGTTCAGGATTGGCAGCAGCCTGAGTCGGTTACTGAGGTGAGGAGTTTCCTTGGTCTGGCTGGGTATTACAGACATTTCATTCGGGATTCTCGAAGATCGCCAGGCCATTGTCTCAGTTGACTCGGAAGGACTTGAAGTTCGCCTGGAATGAGAAGGCGGAGGCAGCTTTTAAGGAGCTGAAGGACAAGTTGACGTCCGCCCTTGTGCTAGTATTGCCAGAGCAAGGGGTGAAATACACGGTATACACTGACGCGTCTCGCCTTGGTTTGGGTTGTGTTCTGATGCAGAAGGATAGGGTGATTTCGTATGCCTCGAGACAATTAAGGAAGCACGAGAGAATTACCCTACACATGACCTGGAGTTGGCAGCTGTCATCTTTGCATTGAAGCTCTGGAGACATTACCTCTACGGTGAGGAGTTCGAGCTTTTCTGCGACCACAAGAGCCTTAAATACATATTCACACAGCGGGATTTGAATATGAGACAGCGCCGATGGATGGAGACCTTGAAGGACTTCAAGTTCGAGGTTTCCTACCATCCTGGCAAGGCGAACCTTGTGGCAGAAGCGTTGAGCCGCAAGAAGGCGATTGCATTTGCGGCACTGCTGATGATAGCCGAGTGGGACATGATGGAGTTTGTGCGGGACTTCGAGCATAGACTCACTGTCGAGGAGCCTTTTGAGTGTGTTGCGCTTTCGGGTGCGGCCACTTATTGACGACAGGATTGTTGAGGCCCAAGAGGGCGATAAACGGTTGTCTGAGCTTCGAGAGCAGGCTAGCGACGCCGTGGACTCCGAGTGGAGAGTTGGTTCTGATGGGGTCTACGATTCCGTGGCCGCCTATGTGTTCCTGATGTGGCTGACTTGAGACGCGAGCTTCTCGAGTCTGCCCATAACTCGAAGCTTGCGATGCATCCTGGTAGCACGAAGATGTACCAGGATTTGAGACGGACTTATTGGTGGGATAATATGAAGGCCCACATTGCTGAGTATGTGTCTCGATGTCTGACGTGCCAGCAGGTCAAGGCAAACATCGCCGACCTCCTGGACTACTTCAGCCCATGCCTATAGCGGAGTGGAAGTGGGACTTCATCTCCATGGACTTCATATCAGGGCTGCCGAAGACGAGGAAGGGACACGATTCTATTTGGGTGATTGTGGACCGGTTGACCAAATCGGCCGATTTCCTCCCTGTCAGAGTTACGAACTCTGCAGACGAGCTGGCTAGACTGTACATCAGAGAGATCGTCCGTCTGCATGGAGTTCCCTTAGAGATCGTGTCGGACAGAGACACGCGGTTCACATCCATCTTCTGGACTCGTATCCAGGAGGTGATGGGTGTGAAGTTGAAGTTCAGTACAGCGTTTCATCCTCAGACTGATGGGCAGACAGAGCGGGTGAATCAGATTCTGGAGGATATGTTGCGAGCATGTGTGTTGGACTTTAAGGACAGCTGGGATGACTGTCTTCCGTACGCAGAGTTCGCCTACAACAACAGCTTCCAAGCGACTATTGGCATGGCCCCATATGAGGCTCTATATGGTCGACCTTGTAGGGCACCGCACTGTTGGGCAGAGGTTGGCGAGCGTAGCCTGATTGGCCCGGAGTTGGTACAGGCGACTACAGAGAAGGTGGATATTATCAGGCGTCGATTACTCACAGCGCAAAGCAGGCAGAAGAGTTACGCCGATACGAGGCGGCGATCGCTGGAGTTCGAGGTCAGGGATCATGTGTTCCTTCGAGTTTCCCCTATGAAGGGAGTCTTCGGTTCGGGAAGAAGGGGAAGCTCACACCGAGGTTTATCGGTCCATTTCAGATACTGGATCGAGTGGGTGATGTGGCGTATCGGCTCGCCTTGCCTACACCACTTGCTTCCGTACACAACGAATTTCATGTATCTATGCTGAAGAAGTACGTTCCTGATCCTTCGCATATCATCAGATGGGAGCAGGTACAGTTGAGTGAGGATGCTACGTACGAGCTGCGCCCGACGCGTATCCTTGATAGGAAGGAGCAGGTACTACGTAGCAAGGTCATCCCACTCGTGAAGGTGCTTTGGACACATCATTCCGAGGAAGAAGCTACCTGGGAGACTGAGGCCGAGGTCAGAAAGAACTACCCTCAGATTCTCGAGGACTACGAAAAGGTATAAATTTCGAGGACGAATTTTTTTGTTTAAGGGGGGTAGATTGTAACGACCTGTAAATTTCCGTACATTGGGTCGAGTACCACCTCGACCAGAAATCACGTAGGATTAAATCCTTTAGAAATTTAACAAAGTTAACTAAGTACTAAACTCGGTTAGCCATGAAATCCGTTGGGATCGCTTTAAATACGATCTGCAAGACCCAAAACTTGCAGAATTAGTGACTCTAGGTTACCCTAAAGTCTAGAACCAAACTCATTACCCGTCTGCTCTCGGGAATGAAACGAAACTTCGTATTGGGTCTAGATCACGCATCGGGAGTCCGATTAACACGAAGCTAAGGAACTAGGACCGCCCCACTGGGCTTGACAATCATCTAAAAATCAGATGATTCCGATGTCCCACGGCCATTCGTTTCGATCCGGAGCGAGGGAGTGTGAAAAACACTATTCCCATCCTAATAAAAATATCAGGAATAGTGATCTGGCATCATTCGGTTGCGCGTCAGTATTAAGCAACCTGACCGTCAGAATAAGACCAAATTACACCCTCGGATTAAGAAAAATTTCAGGAACATTTACATGTACTTGGAATTTCTGATCGTGGCCCACTGACCGTTGAACTGAAAGTGGTCCGCCACGTGCGATCTGGGAATCCGATCGAGTCGAAAACGTAATCCCACGTAGATCCATAGATGGTGAGCTTAAGTCTGACGTTTGGCTCAAGGAGGGCCACCAGAACCTCCCTTTTGAGCTGGAAAAGTGGCGAAATGACTATATATGCAGTCACCCTTGAACCTGAGTCTATTTTAGGAATGTTTTTGGCTATAAAAGGGGCTTAGAACAGCCCCTCTCACAGCCATACGAATTTGGGAGAAAAACCTAGAGAGAGAGAGAGAGAAAGAGAGAGAAGAGCTTGGATTTGTGGGGCCACCTTCCTCCTACTGCTTCCACTCATCACACGGCCTACACCGCCTCATTCCTGGTGTTTTCCCGGCGGTATCCATCCCGTTTGGAGGTAAGAAACCCTAACCCTAGGTCTGATTTGAGGTAGGATTGTTGTAGGTTATGAAAAAGCTAATCGATTCCGCTCTTTAGGCTAGAAAACTCCCGTATACGGAAGCTCTACTACCCTTGCTGATTCGTTGGAATTCCAAGGGCCAAGGTGAGGACTTTATGTGTATAAGTTACATTTTTCAATGCTTTCAATGTCAGATAATGATAGATTCATGATCTGCATGTAAATGCACATGTACAAAGTGCTTTCCGTTTCCTGTTTCGATTAGCGTTGTAGAATATGGAATTTCACATACTCTTGGTATACGTAGAAATACCGTATACGTATTTTTTTTGGGAAAATGTTTGACATGTTTATTTAATGTATGATTATATAATATATGGATAAAATACTAGTTTGGCGAAAGGAATCGCCAAAATACATGTTCCCTTGTAAATGTCAAGTATGTTGAAATTGTGTATTCTAGAAATACCGCATATGTGTAAAATTTGGAAGTGTAATTGTCATGATTATTTGTTGTATGATATGGTATACGCGGGTAAAATAACCGCTTGGCGAAAGAATAGCCCTAACACGCGATTTGCTAACATACGTCATGTATGTTGGAATGGCGTGCTCTAAGTGTTGTGTAAATGCTTGTGTGTGTAAAGATGTGTATTAGTGCCTTGGAAAGGTGCTGATATGGAATTCCCGACTCCCTTAGAGACATGTAGGATCTCTTCCATGCGGTGGTTCGCTAGAACCACTCCCTTGTAATGTGTACGTAATTGTATCCCTATGTGGGTAGTGCTTTACTACATGCTTCACAACATGCTTTACAACATGCTTTACATCATGTTTTACTTCATGCTTCATAACATGCCTGCTAACATGCTTGTATTGCTTGTTTATCATGCTTTACTCCACATGCTATTGATGAATACTGTTTGAGTTTGGGACTATGTCTATAGTCCAAACATTCGGTACCAGACTTGCGGTTGTGGCTGAGATTCATATCTCCACAACGGAAGTGTCTGGCGAACCCGAGTCGTACTTCGGTTGGCGATAGTGGTTGGCCACACGGAGTGCTTTTGCGCTCCATATCGCTCAACTTGTGGTGCGCTCGAGCTAGTCAGGCTCGTCAAGTAAACCGAAATGTATTGTGTGTTCACCATGTTTGGTCGCTACTGCTTGAACCTAGGGTACCAAACTTACCAATGGCGATCCCGTTTAACCATGGTACCTCGATCCGCTAAGTCGCATGAGCCGGGCATGGTGGTATAGGACACCGTGGTCGAGCTGTCGGCCTACGCTGGGGCCATGTGTCTCCCCATAGTGACCATTGCGCAACCAAACTCGTGAGCCGAATACGGTGGTATGGGACACTGTATTCGAGCTGTCGATACTTACGGCGAGAGCCGAGTACGGTGAGACCTGTGCTCGTGCTGACGGGCGACGAGTCCTCCGTAGTATCATCGAGTGTACTCCAAGTGTCTGTGATTGGCGACGAGTCTTTCGCAGCAACTAGAGTATGAGTTGAGCTGAGTACGGTGAGACCTGTACTCGAGCTGACGGCTAGTGATTGAGCCGAGTACGGTGAGACCTGTACTCGAGCTGACGGCCAGCAATTGAGCCGCATACGGTGAGATCTGTATCCGCGCTGACGGGTGACGAGCCCTTTGTGATGCCTTCACTACGCTTCTCAAACTATAATATCGTATGAGAATAACTAGGATTGACGACCCTAGAATGGATCATGTTGGGAATGATACAAGGGAGGTACCTTAGTTTCCCAATACTGCTGGTTGAAATGGACTAATAAAAACTTGGTAATCATGAGCATCATCGCACCGCATGTGCTTTGTAGATGTGGTGCACTGAGGGAGTAAGCATTCGCGAACGTAAGATGATGTCACTTGAGGGTGGTTTGGCAAGGGCATACAGCATCATGTCATATCATTTTTTGCACTTAACAAGAGTAGTTAGAAATGTTTGATTTGTACTGCTTTATCATTACTGCTTGATTGATTTGATAACATGTTAACTTATGCTTTATTGTTCCACTGAGTAAGCTACTCACTCCCACGTTACGGGACGGTGTTTGCAACACCCACCAGACTCTGTCGCAGGTGTTGATGGCGCCTTGGTTCAGGAGCCGGAGCCCGACTTTGAAGAGGATCAGGAGGAGTTCTCCTTTATGCAGTATTCTGACGGCTTTGCTTAGGCCAGCTGCATCGCGGGATTTTCAGGGCCTCTCTTGAGGATTGTATTTTGATTTTTGACTTAGAAACAATACATGTATATTGGTACTCAGTTAGTACTCATACTCTGGAGTTCAGAAAATTTTGTTACTTTACATACTTTGAATATAAAATTTCCGTCTTCCGCTTGCCTTTATACAATTGAACTGGAGTATGAATTACTGTTTTGGTATAATCTCATTCATGTTTATTGCGCTAACTCAGACAACATTTAACCAGCATTGTGTATGTTGCATAAGTGATGCGTTGGAACTCGGGAGTTGAGTTCATACTCGACCCCCGAATTTCAGGGCGTTACATTCTCTCACACTTTCTCTCTCTTTACTCTCTTCTCTCTCCTAGGGTTTTCTCAAATTCGTATGGAGGAAATGAGAGAGGGTTTATGGTCCTTATATAGGCCTAAAACTAATGGAAATGACCCCAGGGCCAAGGTATACTTAAGTTATGTCCAAAGGGAGACTGTTCCATCTCAACGGAACACTTTCGGAGCCCCCCTTGAGCCAAAGGTCGGACTTAAGCTCACTGACCTTGGATCTAGGTCGAGTTAAGTTTTCGTTCTAGTTGGGTTCCCAGATCACACGTGGCGGACCAGTTTCAGTTCAACGGTCACCGAAGCTCGATCAGGGTTACAAGTACACTGCCATGTATGAGAAATTTCTCCTGATCCAAGGGTGTATTTGGGTCAGATTCTGATGGTTTGATTGCTTATATTCGGCCCGCAAGTGACGAGTCTCAGCTTACTTAAATTTAGATTTATTTCTAAAGAAAACCACGTTTTCTCATACTCTTCGCTCCGAGCTCAAGCGAATTACTTCAGGACACTATCTGGACTTGATTTCCAAGATGGTTGTCAAGCCCAGCAAGGCGGTCTTAATTATATGATTTCGTAGTAATTGGACTTTCGAAGTGCGGTCCAGATCCGATACGGAGTTTCAATGTGCTCCCGAGAGCAACTGGGTAATGAGATTGATTCCAAGATTTAGGGTAACCTAGCATCAATGATTCTATAAGTTTTGGGTCTTGCAGATCGTATTTAAAGTGGATCAAGCGGATTTCTTAGCTAATCTATTTTAACACTTAGTTAAACTCATCTAATTTCTAAAGGATTTGGTCCTGAGTGATTTCTGCCTGAGGTGGTACTCGGGTCTTTGTACGGAATTTTTCGAGTCGTTACACAATCACAGCAGCTTCAACCTCTCCATACTTATATTTCAAACCGGGAAATACTTCATCTCCTGTCCTATTTGTGACCGGAAGAGATTCTCTGGTAAAAGCAGACTGCATCAAGGATGCCAAAATCTCATAAGAGTTTAGTTTGATGGATTCACCAAGAAATGAACATGTAGGCATCCAATCTAAGGCCCAATGTGTGGAAGTTGACATGTAGCCATCCAATTCTGCTAATGGAAATGTAACAGTTCCGTTATGCTTGTTGGATTTATATCCATTCTTTCTGAGAGTTCAGAAGATGTTAAACAGCTATCCATGGAGCAATCAGTAAGCTCACGTTGATGATGGACAAAGCCATATCCCATCAATCCCTTCTCTAGTTTCTGCAAGCTCATGTCTGATATCTCATCAATTCAGAAATTGAAGAGCTTGGGCATTCGGCATCTTCTGTGGAAAACAGCTCCAAGAATTCTGATTTTGCGCTTCCAGTCCCAAAGAAGTACAACTATATGTAGCAAGTGTTTCCTGTGCTTCAATTCAAAGCTGAAGTGCTGCTGCACCTGAATGAAGGGGAAAAAAAAGGATCCACGATTACAGGTAGTGGCATCAGGCCGATGCAATCAACAGTTTTCAACATAAAATCAAGTCATGCGATCTTACTTCAATCTGTTTATGCAGTTTCTTCTGCACTTCCATTTGCATCTGCAGTGCTTTAGCTATCTGCAAGCTTCTGAGAAACAGAATCTTAAATCAGTAAAACATATCTTCCTAATGATTTCCACAAGATGAACTTCATGGAAGAAATTCAGTAACATTCATCGCTTACTCATTAATCTGCTCTTTGTAATTTTTAATTGTTAATGAAGTTTGACATTTGCTGAGAATAAGGTTCACTATTTTTCAAGCTTTAGATGATTCTATTTATGTCTTTTTACCTCATATTTTTACAAGGTATCACTCAAGAGTCCATCGGAACTCACATGCAAATTCGAATTAATCAATGAGAATAAGCACAGCAAGGAATAAAGTCACCAAACCTGTTTCCATTTGAAGGAATCAAGGTATGCTAAAACAGTTACGTAACGAATGTTTGACCCTTTTTTTTTTCCTTCTTCTCAGGCTTCTGTTCTAACACTTATAGTTCCTGTAATTGTCTCTCAAATTCTATTTTGATCTTCTATTTTTAAGCTGAAAGGATACTGTTTTCAGAATCACACCCGGTTTCTCTCAACAGATCTAGTTCCTATAAAATACACAATTTGTTTTATCTTTTGCATGGTCTGGTCATAAGCACTCAAGAACCATACATCTACATTTGAATTTTAAGGAGTTCACTGCTTGGCCCGAATTACCATCGTTTTCATTATACCAGCATTCCATACAGGTGGGTCCATTTCTCACTTATATACCAATGCAATAAGTCTAGTTGCTTGAACCATGGATGAATGCTATTGCACAAAGATTACCACATCAAGCAGTTCTAATCATTCAATAGTCAGCTTGCAAATAGATGGTTAAAATGAAGCATAGCATTTATCATTAAACTGAAGTATAACCAACAATCTCTATGTGAAACTACAAAGAGACGTACTTCTTTTCTTCTCCGAGTGACCCAAATCCTGCTGTGTGGCACACACGGGTACGAGTCAGGGTCATTCATCCCTCAACTTTTCATCGACGGGCAACTGCCCAAACTTCAAACCAATCATCTGATTCTGATGGTCCAACAGAACTTTCCATAACAACGAATGCTTGAAACTCATGCATCTTACTGGGGGAAATGCTCGTAAAAAATAGAATGAGAAGCTCTGAGCTACAAAGTTACGGAAGAAGGCCTCAACTTGAAATTCAAGATATCAATATCATGGTTGATCAACCCATTTAGAGAAAAAAAAAAGGACATTCAGTTGTGTTAAAATCAACAATCCACTCAAGGAGAAGGGAAACCTCTTCTTCAAAAAAAATAAGAAAAGGAAAAAATAGAAATGGTTGAGGCATACTGGAGCTGCTCACTGTTGTGCTCATCAAGTAATGATCCAGACTTTTTATCTAGAGGGTTTCGCTATAGAGGGGGCTGTTTGGAAAAAAATCTCATTCATCAGAGATCCCACTGTCCATACAGAGGTTAGCTAGAAACAGTAGCCAAGAGGATCAGTTCCTAAATTGCCTTTATCATGGAAGTTGTATGGACATAGAAGTCTCAAGTTCGGGTGGGGTATAGGTCAGTTGTCAAGGTCCTTGTAATGGGTTTAGTTGGAAAATGGTGACCCAATTTGAATTCTAGTTCGGTTCAGATTGAGCAAATTCGGCTCCGGTTAGGTTGGGTTGACACTAATTACATCTATTTGAGTCATCGTGCCGTAACTTGGGTTTAGGTCAACCTTTACCCGATTGACCCAACTCTAGTTCAGATGGGGTTGGGTCAGTTATCAAGGTACTCCCGGGATGGGTTGGGTTGGACAATGCCAACCCAATTTGAATTCTGGTTGCGTTCGAGTTGAGCAAATTCGATTAGGTTAGGTTGGGTTGACACTTGTCAAAGAGAAAGCCGGTGATTGCTCATCACCTTCAATAGATCCCATTAATTCTCACTAGCCAATAGAATGCCAACTCATTCGCCAACTCATTCCAATCAAGGATGATTTCTTAACATCTTAGGATTACTCCAGCACACTATACTCTATCCTTTTGTAATCAATCAAATCCCACAAAGTAGGAAACTCTACAACAGACATGTAACGTGCATAGTGTTGGGGGCCTTGCACAAAACCTTAGGATTTAGCCCTCCAGAACAAACTAGAATTATGGATAATAAAGCAATGAAAATAATCAACGCATCAATCACACACCACACAAGAGATTTTTATGTGGAAAACCCTCAAAGATGTAAAAACCACGGGACCTCGTCCAGATCAACAATCCATTATGAAGTAGAACGTTACAACCTTCTTCACTCACACAGGAGTGGATAAACAATGAGAGAAATAGAGAAAATGGAGAGATTTAACCGATTACGAGGACATAGAAGCGCTGAGATATAGATTGCACAGTAGATAACCTCCACGAGCAGAACCTCCCTTCTATAAGCTTCCTCTCTCTATTTCTCTCTCTCTCTCACCTTTGATAGCCCTAAACCCTTTAGCAAATCCCTTGTAAAGCTTTAGGAATCCCTCTTGTTATACCCTACAAAGCCCTAGGAACTCCTATTTATAGTTTTAGAAAACTCCCTTCCGCATCCCAGTGCGAAAGGACTTGCGACACAAAATCCGTGCAAAATCACGGAACGAATCTGCGTAACCTCGACTGGTCGAACCAAGTCCACGACCGGTTAAGAGCCACCTTCGACCGGTCGAACACCTCCTTCGACTAGTCGAGCACCCCGGAGAAAAATAGTCCACAGTTGTCATACCCAAACCCAGAAATTGGATTCACAGGAATCCCGATCGCTGAATCCGGTGCCGACAGCCTCCGTAGTACCCCATTCTCGGCTCCCAGCGTCCATGCGCCAGATTTTGATCCTAGGATCCTACAAGGAGGATTTTTTTTGTGTACATTTAACTCATACTAAGCATAACCACAAGTATACCCAAATCACAAAGGCAACATCAAGATGGGTCCCACCAATATGGGCCCTTAAATCACAAAAGATAAATACAAGATCACCCACCTCTAGGCCTTCTCCTTGGTCCCTTAGCCTCCTTAGCTCCTTGCCTACACTTTTGATGGAGGTTGATGGGGTTTTGATGCTGTGGATGAGAGATGAGAGGGTAGGCCACACTTATTGCTCTTGGAATTGCTTAGAAAGGTTTGGACGTATGGAGCTTGGGAGAGTAGAGATAGAATGAGGGAAAGAGAGAAATAATGGCCAAAAGGGATGGGGTGATGTACAACATACACATTGGTGGGACCCATCTTGATGTATGCATTATTTAAAGAGGGACCCCTGATTCGGCGATCAGGATTCCTGTGAATCCGATTTCCGGGTTTGGGGCGTGACAACAGTCGCTGGACTTTGAGTCGTGCCATGACTCGTCTTCCACGACTGGTCGACCACATCCTTCGACCGGTCGAGCGAGGTTCACCACCGGTCGACGACGGGTCAAAAAACCCATCAAATCTCCCCCTTTTTGACCCAGGAGGGATCCACCTTCTTCAAGCCATCCAGGTTTCTACAAACCTCAAACTTGCCCTTGAGCAAAGCCTGGTCATCATGTCTGATCCATTATCGTTCGTGTGGACCTTCTCAAGCTATAACAACTTCTGTTCCAAAGTATCCCTGATCCAGTGATACCGAATCTCTATGTGCTTTGACTTGGAATGCTGACTTGGATTCTTGCTCAAGTGTATACCACTCTGACTATCACAATAGACCACGTGCTCCTCCTGCTTTAGGCTAAGTTCCTGTAGGAACCTCTTCATCCAAAGCATCTCTTTACATGTCTCTGTGACTGCAATGTATTCGGCCTCTGTCGTCGATAATGTTACCACCTTCTGTAACTTGCTCTACCAAGAAATCGCTCCCCCTGCAAATGTGAACATGAACCCCGATGTAGACTTCCTAGAGTCTATGTCACTTGCCATATCTGCATCTGTGTAGCCCTCTAACACAGGTTTACCATCACCATAGCATAAGCTCAACCTGGATGAGCCTCTTAGATACCGCAGTATCCACTTCACCGCTGCCCAATGCTCTTTGTCTGTATTGGCAAGATATCAGCTAGCAACACCAACCGCATATGTTATGTCTGGGCGTATATACACCATAACATACATCAAACTTCCTACGTTGATGTGTAGGGTATCTTTTGCATCTCTTCCACCTCTGCCTTCATCTTGGGACACTGTCTATCGCTCAATCTGAAGTGACCATCTAGTGAAGTACTGACCAGCTTCGCTGCATTCATATTGAACCGCTCTAGGACTTTCTCAATATACATCTCTTGTGACAGCCAGAGCTTCCTGCTGCTTCTGTCACAGGTTATCTCCATTCGTAGGATCTGTTTAGCCGAGCCCAAGTCTTTCATCACAAAAAACTTGCCCAACTCCTGTTTCAGCCTGTCGATCTTCTTGATGTCTTTTCCCATGATGAGCATGTCATCAACGTATAAGAGCAGAACTAAGAAATCACCATCTGAGAACTTGCGCGTGAACACACAGTGGTCCGACTCCGTTCTGTCATACCCATGTTTCAATATAAATGAGTCGAACTTCTTGTACCATTGTCATCGAGCTTGTTTCAGCGCATACAAGCTCTTCCTCAGCCTACACACTATATGCTCTTTGTCCTTTACTTTGAACCCCTCTGGTTGGTGTATGTACATCTCTTTTTCCAGGTCATCATGGAGAAAGGCAGTTTTAACATCTAACTACTCTATCTCCATATCCATGCTAGCTGCCAACCCAACCAATACCCATATAGATGTCATCTTCACCACTGGTGAGAATATCTCTTCGAAGTCATGCCTTTCCTCTAACCAAACCCTTTCACATCAAGTCTGGCCTTGAACCTCGTCCGCGAATTCATCTGCTCAATCTTCTTTCTGAACACCCACTTGTTGCTCAGAGCTTTCTTGCCCTTAGGTAGTTTCACCATATCATAGGTGTGGTTCTTATGCAAGGATTTCATCTCCTCTTTCATAGCTTTCAACCACTCCCCCTTATGCTCGTCGGCTAGGGCCTTAGAATAATCTTTTGGCTCTCCCCCATTAGTCAGCATAATGTACTCATGTGGCGAGTACCTCTTGGATGACTGTCTGTCCCTAGATGACCTCCTCACCTGTGGCTCAACAGGTGGATCAAGTGGGGGCTGCTCCCCTGATCCATCTTCTGAAGGAAATCCCTTGTCCTCTGCACCTTGCTGTATTCCTCCATCATCAGGCACCACGGGAGGAATAACCAGATCCATGTCCTCTAGCTCACCTGAACTAGGTTGGTTCTTCTCTGGTTTACTAATGTCTTTTATACACTGATGTTCAAAGAAAACCACATCTCTGCTCCTGACGAGCTTCTTCTCGGTCGAATCCCATAACCTGTAACCGAACTTTTCATCACCGTACCCTAAGAGAACACACACTGCCTGATCATCATATCGAGTTTGGACCTCTCGTCCTTTGGTCGTGAACAGATGCCCTGCATCCAAACACCCTAAGATGACTATACGATGGATCATGTCCAGTCCACACCTTCTCAGGTACTTGTCCATTCAACGGGGCTGATGGAGACCTGTTTATCAAATACACCACCGTGTGCATTGCTTCTCCCTAAAATGTCTTGGGCAATTTTGCATGGGATAACATGCATCTGATTCTCTCTACAATGGTGCGATTCATTCACTCAGCTACACCATTATGCTGGGGGGTCTTGGGAACTGTCTGTTCATGCCGTATACCCAGGGACTTGCAGTACTCATGAAAGTCGCCAATGTATTCACCACCATTGTCAGTGCAGATGCACTTCAATGATCTACTTGTCTCTCTCTCGACCATAGCATGAAACAATTTAAACACACCAAAGACCTCGTTCTTGGATTTAAAAGCATAAGCCTAAACCCTCCTAGATGCAACATCTATAAAAGTAACAAAATACAATGCCCCACCCAAGGTTTTTGTCCTCATAGGACCACAAACATCAAAATAAACCAAATCTAATGCATGCACTTTATTAACATGAGAAGTAGTTTTAACGAATGAAACTCTATGTTATTTCCCTGATAAACAATCAAGACATGTTTTGAGAGGTGTACCTGTCACGTCTGGAAGGAGCCGCTTCCTCGCTAGTACCTGAAGCCCTTTTTCACTCATGTGGCCTAGACGCCTGTGCCACATGTCAATAGCTAAATCTTTCATTGCGTTCAACCCACCCTTGCACATACTGACACTTGCCTTGTACAGGGTGTAACACTTATTTCCTCTAGCCACGATCAATGAACCCTTGATGACCTTCCATCACCCACCAGCAAACCGGCTTTCATAGCCATCATCATCCAACCTTCCCGTCGACATCAAGTTAACGCGAAGGTTTGGGATATGCCTCACATCCCTGAGAACCAATGTGCAGCCCACATCGATCTTCACACAAATATCACCGACTCCCACGATTTTTGATACACCAGAATTTCCCTTCTTCAAGGTCCCATAGTCACCTGACTTGTAGCTTATGAAGAAGTCCCTGTGTGGAGCCGCATGAAAAGAAGATCCCGATTCTATCACCCAGTCGGTGTCCTAATTCGTAGCCGTGAGACATACATCATGATCTGTAGAAAGAATCATTACAACGTCGCCATCTAAAGCGACCGCAGTGGAATCTGATTCATCTTCCTTCCCTTTTCCTTTCTTGTCATTCTTCTTACCACGACATTCATGCTTGTTGTTGGAGCATAAAAAATAATCATCATGAAAAGGAAAGATTGACATTCAGGGGAGAAATACTGGAGGAAGACAAGTTGCGCGGGTCGCGCAATCGAGAAGTCACTTGCACAGGTCATGCAACCAAGTGATGCAGTTGCATGGGTCACGCAACCAACTGATTCAATTGCGCAAGTCCCACAGCCGAGACAACAGTTGTGTGGGTCACGAAACAAGGGCGACAATTGCGCGGGTCGGGGATCAAGGTCGACACTTACGCGGGTCTTGGAACAAGGTTGATAGATGCGCGGGTCACGGAACAAGGGTGACAGTTGCGCGGATCGCACAATCAAGAAGGAAGTTGCGCTGATCTCACAATCAACAAAGACCACTGATACGTTTGAAGGGCCTATAAATACCCCACTCTCCCTCTCATTTGGGGGATTGAAATATTTCAGAAACTGAAGTAGAGCAACTGAAGGTAGAAGGGAGAGGCAACGATCAGTTGCGTGGACCGCGCAAAGTGCGATATCAGTTGCGCGGACAGCGTAACCAGAATATCCTTTGCGTGAACCCACATCGTTCTTCACATAAATATCACCGACTCCCACGATTTTTGATACGCCAGAATTTCCCATCTTCACGGTCCCATAGTCACCTAACTTGTAGCTTATGAAGAAGTCCCTGTGTGGAGCCGCATGAAAAGAAGCTCCCGAATCTATCACCCAGTCGGTGTCCTAATTCGTAGCCGTGAGACATACATCATGATCTGTAGAAAGAATCACTACAACGTCGCCATCTAAAGCGACCGCAGTGGAATCTGATTCATCTTCCTTCCCTTTTCCTTTCTTGTCATTCTTCTTACCACGACATTCATGCTTGTTGTTAGAGCATAAAAAACAATCATCATGAAAAGGAAAGATTGACATTCAGGGGAGAAATACTGGAGGAAGACAAGTTGCGCGGGTCGCGCAACCGAGAAGTCACTTGCGCGGGTCGTGCAACCAAGTGATGCAGTTGCATGGGTCGCGCAACCAACCACTGATTCAATTGCGCAAGTCCCACAGCCGAGACAACAGTTGCACGGGTCACGGAACAAGGGCGATAGTTGCGTGGGTCGGGGATCAAGGTCGACAGTTGCGCGGGTCTTAGAACAAGGTTGACAGTTGCGCGGGTCACGGAATAAGGGTGACAGTTGCGCGGATCGCGCAATCAAGAAGGAAGTTACGCTGATCGCGCAATCAACGAAGACCACTGATACATTTGAAGGGCCTATAAATACCCCATCTCTCCCTCTCATTTGGGGATTGAAATATTTCAGAAACTGAAGCAGAGCAACTGAAGGTAGAAGGGAGAGGCAACGATCAGTTGCATGGACCATGCAAAGTGCGATATCAGTTGCGCGGACAGCGTAACCAGAATATCCTTTGCACGAACCGCGCAACCACATTACCAGTTGCGCGGGTCACGTAAAAGTCAGTCAACTAGCTTAGTGCAGGAGTTTTGCTGAGTCTTCAAATCTTCTTTGAAAGGAGAGATCAGTTGATTAATTCAACATTCCTCCTAAGTATTGGGAGATGACTGAAGAAGCTAATGGAGTGCTGCCAGAATTTCTATCTCCAAGAAGATTAACTGATCAATTCAGTAATTCCTCCTAAGTATTGGGAGATGACTGAAATAGCACCGGAGTACTGCTGAAATTTATATTAAACCATAACAATTGTACTTAGAATAATTCTTCAATCCTAAATAATCTATCTTAAAATCAAGGGATATAGAGAGATGTAATGAACTCAGTATCAATAAAGATATGATGATTGTTCTGAATACTCTTTTGTTATGCTTGAATAAGATTAGTTCCCAAAGTAAATACATTTGTTTTCTTGTCAAAACAAAATGGCGACTCCACTAGGGACATATATCTTATTTTGGCATTAACAAGAGATGATTGAGGACTTTCACCATAGTTTTGGCGTCTTTCTGACGCCAAAATGGCGACTCTTAGTGGGAACATCCTCCCCTTCATCTCTAAGGTAGATCATCTCATTTTCTAAAATGCTAACTATAGATGTGTTTCACTATTGAAGGTGTCCAAATTCTACTACAAATTACAATCAATGGAAATTCCTGCAAGAGAAACAAGCTTTCATTTTATGTCAACCGGATTCGTGATCGAATATAAGCCGGATCAAGTTCCCGCATATGCGACTCAGTCTCCTACAGACAAGAGCAACATGACTCAAGCAACAGCTGGGGTCATTTTCGTCTCGCCTCAACCACAGGAAGGTGATGAGAACTGGACCATGGTCTTGTCTCAGAAAATAAAAGCAAGGAATTTGGAGAGTCAGGGAGCGAATTTATCTTTACCAACGCCCAAAGGACCAATCACACACGCAGCACCGCCTGGAAGAATCCTGAGCTTGCTCCCCCTGCGATATATCCTGAGCAGACAGTTCCACAGTTCACGTCGCGTGATTTTCTAGCCTTGGTCTCCTTGAGAACCAAATGGACGGAAGAACAAAAAGGTAAAGCACTACTGATGAGTTCACCAACGCCCATGTCACCTCAGACGAGCTCGCCAGTAACCGTATCACCCCGATCGATCAGTAACATGAAGAGTACACAAAAGTCAGACAAAACTCCGATCTCTCCCCTCTTTATAAGCCCTGCCACATCAACATACTCTCATTTTACTCCAACGACAACTTTAATAGACAGTAAAGGAGCCATAGTGTACATGGTCGAGACAAGCCAAGAAAATAGGCTAACTACTGAAGATCATGTTAACTAGATGGCAGAAGCGTAAAGAGCATTAATGGATGAATGCAGAAATCTCCGGGAAGCACTAGCAACCCTTGCGCATAACGTGGCCCAAATTGTGGTTCCGCCAACAATGGGTACAGTTAACAGACATGAAAGCCATCCCAAAACGTTCTCATCTACAAGGGGCAGGATCAAGAGGATCTGTTCTAGTCATGAGGACCGTAACACAGGATGACGTGAGGCAAGTTGTCGAGAGAAGCTGTCAGAATAGAAAGAGGGCGTGCAAATACCGGTCGTTTCAGGTACAGGATGCCATACTCGAGGGAAGTAGAAGTAAGAATCCCCTTTCCAACCAATTTCAAGCATCCGGACTTTCAAAAATTTAACGGAGAAGGGTCACCGGAAGAGCACTTAATGCACTTCATCACCAGTATGGGAAATTTTTCCACAATACCTCAGTATTGATTACGATTATTCGGGTCATCATTGACGAGTAAAGCCTTCCGATGGTATTCAAGTTTAACTTCAGGGTCTATACGTACATGGGAAGAGATGCAAGATGCTTTCATGTCAAACTTCTCGTCCGAACGTGACGTCAGCATCACAAAATTAGCTTCGGTGCGACAAAGGGAAGGAGACCCAGTGGGAAAGTTTATAGACCGATGGAAGACATTAGGGGCATCGTGCAGGCAATTGCCGGAGGAAAAAGAACAAGTCAAAATGTGCCTGAATTCTATAGAAACAGAAATTGCATTTGGACTAGCCAGCGCGGATATCCAAACTTTCCGTGATCTAGCTACCAAGGCTCACACCTTAGAGTTAATGAGCCGCAAGATACCAGCCTTTTACCATGAAGCAGGAAAAAGAGTATCCAGTAAAATGGCTGTAAATGCCGTCGAACATGATAAGAAAAATAAAGATATAGGGGGCTCAAGAGACAAGGGGCCGGAATGAAAGGAAAGATGGAACCAGTCAAGAAGTGGATACAATTGGAAAAGGCTCAGAATGCTGGATTCCCATGAAGGGTTCAATTTCGAAAAGGAAGACGTTGTTCCCATGATGAAACAGTTGCTAAAAACTGGTGCCATAGAATTACCAGAACCTAAGCGCCCGAAGATGTGAAAAAGACCAGGGAAAGAAACTTCTGTTGTTATCATCGCCTAGTGGGACATCTGACAGAAAATTGCTATACGTTGAAATGTATCATACAGTGGATGTAAATAAGGGTGAGATAATAACTGGTGAAGATAAAGAGAAGAGTACAAGGGCGACGGGTAAACATGTTTACAGTCCAGGAAAAGGTCTAAGAAGTACAAGGGAAAGAGAGCTGAATGTCGACAAAGAATGCAGCAATGATTATGTTGCGATCAGGGAAGAGCGTGACAAGCCCCGTGAAGCAGAGAAAGCAGGGATAGTAAGGAAAGAAGTCATCGAGAAACAGAATAGCGATAATAGGAATAAACATAGAAGCGAAACAGCAAGAGTGGCTTATGACGTGATTAGCCATTTGAAAGGTATACCGGCACGTTTAAGCGTCTATGACGCTCTCAAGTTATCAGAAGAATTTCGGCAGAGTTTGATCCAAGCATTGTCTGATCATGATATTAGAGAGACTCTGTTGACAGAAATGAAACATGAAAAATACAATGGATGGGCCGATTGTCTGCCGATCATCTCATTCTCCGATGACGATTTGATTAGTAAGATGGAGCATAACAGGCCACTGATGATAGAGGGTCATATCTATGGGAAGAAGGTAAAACGGATTATGATTGATAATGGGTCTGCAGTAAACTTCCTACCGCTCTCGATGATAAGTAAATTGGGTTATCGCCGTTCTAATCTGTGCCCTAGTGGAATGATGATACAGGGCTTCAACCAAGATGGACAACGCGCGCTTGGTAAGATTACGGTGACACTAGAGGTAGGAGAACTAACTACTAATGTTGTATGCCATGTTATAAATGTCGTGACGACATACAATCTTCTCATAGGAAGGTCGTGGATTCATCAGTACAGTATTATACCCTCTACTTTACAATGTTTTTAAATACTGTAGGGACGGAATACAGTGTAAAGTGATGGCTGATGCGAAGCCATATACCGAAGCTGAATCTTTCTTTATGGATGCCAGTTATTATAAAGGGTTCTCTGAAGAGGTGGGAAATAATGATGAAAAGAAAGTCTTAAAAGACATCCAAGTAAGCAATGTAAAAAAGAAGAAAGGACGGAGTCTTCCAGAACTGCGGAAGCAAGGAAGAAGTTCTATTTTGTACCGAAGCATCTAAGGCAACCAGGGCAGCCACCATTAACCTTGTTATCGTCAGAATAGTTGAAATTTTGTAGTCTAATTATACGATGCCGCTACCCAATGCTGAAAGGTGTAAGCCATTTTCAATTGCTCCAAGAAAATTTCAAGTCAGGGCTAGTGCTAAGTATCCCGAACCGACAAAATTCCAGGCTGCAGTGAAAGCAACAGCAAGAAAAGAGATCGCAGGCAATATATACCACGGGTAAGCTGTCACCACAGAATCTAGAAAAATACAGTTCGGTGAGCAAGAGAATCATGAGTAATGTTGAGGCATAAAATAAGCAAAGAAGTGAAGAAGAGAAAGATCAAGAAAATCAGTTTGAAGATAAAGAAATCAGGTGTAAAGACTACTTTGCGCGGGTTCACGCAAAGTGAATAGATTGCGCTGGACCGCGCAAAGTAAATGGGTTGCGCGGGTTGATCAAGGAAGACAGATTGCGCGGGACTGATAGATTGCGCGAGACCGCGCAAAGCATGTCGTTTGCACGTGTCCGCGCAAAGTATTTTGCGGTGGTATAAAAATGGTTGGTGGTGTTATTTTGTCCCACATCGACCAGAACAAAGATTTACACCAGTAAAAATGTCTATAAATACCCCGTTCTTTCTCTCAAAAGGGGTTGGAAGATTTCAGAGTGGAAGAAAGACGAAGAAGAAGACAGAAGCTGCAAAATGAGCATTGGGCTCATATAGTTTGCGCGGACTCGCGCAAAGGAGCATTGGGCTCCTGTAGTTTGCGCGGACCCGTGCAAAGCATGTCGTTGTGCGGACCCGCGCAAATCGACTGCTGGACAGTCTATAACAGCAATGGTCTGATATGCTGATGGAATGGCTAGAGTCTTCAAATCTTCAAGTTCTTCTTGTTCAAGAGGAAGGGAAGAATCATCGACGAAAAGGCGTATTCCTCCTAAGTCTCGGGAGATGACCGGAATAGCACTGAAATGCTACCGAAATCTCTATTCTCTGAAGACTGATTGGTCGACTTGTCTATTCCTCCTAAGTCATAGGAGATGATTGAAATCATTGCCGTTATGCCGTCGAAATTCATATTAACTACGATAATTGTAACTTACAAGGAATTCTTTGTAAACTATCTTAGAATCAAGGGATATCGGAGGATGTAAATGAATTCAGAATCAATAAATGTGATGATTGTTTTGTAACTGTTCCATTATTATGTTTGAATAAGATAATGCTCCCAAATCAAATACATTTGTTTCCTTGTCGAAACAAAATGGCGACTCCACTGGGGAAGTTTATCTTATTTAACACTAATATGGGAAAGTTGCGAGACTCTCATTACTATTTTTGGCGTCTGGAAGACGCCAAAATGGCGACTCTCAGTGGGAACATCCTCCCCTTCATCTCTAAAATAGTTTACTTAATCTTTCGCATACTAATTTCATGTATGTTTCGTTATTGAAGGTACCCAAATTCAATCACATAACATTGCTAATGGCTAACGTTGTGAGAAAAGTGAACTTCCAATTCGCCGCTACTGGGTTTGTAATTGAATATGTGCCAAGCCAAACTCCTGAGCATACGAAAGCAAGCACTACAAAGCGGGGGTCATTTCCGTCTCACCCCAA
>JAJHSJ010000804.1:0-35005 GCA_021015155.1 Magnolia officinalis
CGACAGGCAATGCACGACTCGAGTTCGTCGAACACATCCCAACGTGGCAAATGAATCTCAGCCACGAGTTCAAATCGTTACCGATTGCCTGGACTATAATCATAGCCCAAACACAATCAATTACAGAGATATAAAGCAGTAATAGATCAGGATTCAAATCATACAATCAGTCTGGTTTATCCGTTTAGGGCTGCCAGGGCTATTGCACGCACTCGTTGCTCCCCCCCCCATCACCCATGACGGATCATACAACATAAATATAAATTTTAAAATATGCATTACATAGTTAAAATCATAAAATAGTTGAGCATGTTTGAATCACAACACAAGCATGAGTTTGTACATGTTCAAATCCTAATCACACAACTATCAAAGGAGATCATACACATAGTGAAAAGAGGTTGAGAATCATAACTCAACACCCTTATATATTACAATTTGCTAACTACTACACATTCAGACATTTCAAGAAACACTTAAACAAACATACATCAACATACATGACAATGTCGATCACATAGGCATTAGGCCAAATCCTTTCGCTAGGGAGTTGCCCCAATCAAAACACGCGTACACCCACGACGGATAGTCATGGCAAGCAGGAATCCAAGTTCCATATTCATTCAGTCATTTCCACAAACACTTGGGCCACACATTTAGCATATATAGTGTATTTGGCCGTGGCGTGACTTAGGGCAAATCCTTTCGTCAAAGGGGGTATCGCCAATACATCAATCATGAATCCATGACAATTAGTCATGGTGAGCACGAATGAGAATTCTATACTCATTCAGCCATTTCCACAAACACTTAGAATACACTATTACAACATACATGGTGTATGTTAGCAAATCGCGTATTAGGGCTATTCCTTCGCCAAGCGGTTATTTTATCCGCGTATATACCGTATATAAACAAATAATCATGACATTATATTTCCAAAATTTGCATATACGCGGGTTTCTAGAATACACAAATTCAACATACTTGACATTTACAAAGGAACATGTATTTTGGCGATTCCTTTCACAAACTAGTATTTTATCATATATTATATAATCATACATTAAATAAACATGTCAAACATTTTTCCAAAAAAAATACGTATACGGTATTTCTACGTATATCTAGAGTATGTGAAATTCCATATCTACAACGTTAATCGAAACAGGAAACGGAAAGCACTTTGTACATGTGCAATTGCATGCAGATCATGAATCTATCATTATCTGACATTGAAAGCGTTGAAAACGTAACCTATACACCTAAAGTCCGCACTTTTGTCGTAGAATCGTAACGGAGTTGATAGGTTCGCTAAGCTTCCGTATACGGGAGTTTGGCAACCTAGAGAACGAAATAGGTTAGCTATCTCATAACCTACAACCACCCAAGCCCCAAATCAGATCAGGGTTAGGGTTTCTTACCTAGAAACGGGGCTGGAATCGCCGGGAAAGCGATGAGAAAGGATGGTGCAGCCCGTGTGGTGGCAGGGAAAGACGGCAGGGAAGATTCTCCCACTTCTCCCTCACTTTCTCTCTCTTTTCCCTCTCTCAAATCAAATTCGTATGGCTGCCATGAGAGAGGGTTTAAGGTCCTTATATAGTCTCAAAACTCACCGAAATAGACTCATGTTCAAAGGTTACTGCTAATATAGGTATTTCGTTACTTTTCCAGCTCAAAAGAGAGGTTCTGGTGGCCCTCCTTGAGCCAAACGTCAGACTTAAGCTCACCACACATGGATCTATGAGGGATTACGTTTTCGACTCGATCGGATTCCCAGATCGCACGTGGCGGGCCACTTTCAGTTCAACGGTCAGTGGGCCACGATCCGAAATTCCAAGTACATGTAAATGTTCCTGAAATTTTTCCTGATCCGAGGGTGTAATTTGGTCTGATTCTGACGGTCTGGTTGCTTAATACTGATGCACAAGCGAAAGGTGCCAGATCACTATTCCAGATATTTTAATTTCAAAGGGAATAGTGTTTTTCACACTCCCTCGCTCCGGATCGAAATAAATGGCGTGAGACATCGAATTGCCTGATTTTTGAGATGATTATCAAGCCCAGTGGGGCGGTCCTGGTTCCTTAGCTTCGTGTTAATCGGACTCCCGATGTGCGATCTAGACCTCATACGAAGTTTCGTTTAGTCCCGAGAGCAGACGGGTAATGAGTTTGGCTCTAGACTTTAGGGAAACCTAAAGTCACTGATTTTGCAAGTTTGGGTCTTGCAGATCGTATTTAAAGCGATCCCAACGGATTTCATGGCTAATCGAGTTTTGCACTTAGTTAACTTTGTTAAATTTCTAAAGGATTTAATCCTAATTGTTTTCTGGTTGAGATGGTACTTAGGCCTTTGCAGTTTGTATATAAAGTGATCCAAGTTTTACTACTTAGCTAGTTTAAGATAGTGTCTAGGGCGAAAGTGCTTTGAAAAATTGAAAGCACAAGGTAGAGAAGGGTGGGATTTGTGAAGGAAATGGGTTCAGAAGCGATTTTTAGACTGTGGGGTTCAGTTCTGACGAAATAATAAGGTGTTAGGAGCAACCCATCGCCTAAGGACATCTAATCCCAGGTTGGCAAAAATCCGGGATGTTACAGAAGGCGACATGAATATGGATGACTTTTTATGATTTGGAGGAAAAATCTGCAGAAGATGAAGATGACTCAGACTATCATCCATCTAATTTGATGAGAGATATCTTCCTTAGAGCTGAGGATAGATGCATACATGTATCTCAGGAAGCTTTAGCACAAAATCAAAAGTTAAATATAAGGTACATGAAAATATACTTTCATCGACTTAGTAGGAGCTTGAAAACCATCGATCCTGAGATGCATTTTCTATCTTCCTCTGAATCCAAATGAATTTTACCAGAATGGTTTGTAATAATTTCTATTAACTTGGAGTTGCTAGATATTTTCAGACTTTTTAGTACGTTAACTTACAAGTGTTAACTTGAAAATGCTTAGTTATTTGATGCTCTTTGATGTAGTTAATTTTGTTAATACTGCTTCCTATATATTTCTCTGAAATTGGTATATTCCTTTGTCAAATTGTGATAAAAATGGGGAGAACTATCTAGTTATATTTAAAATTTTATATGGAAAACAAGATTTTCTTGAGCATATTTATCAAGGGGAGCAGGTTGAGCATACACAGAATTTCAATTTTAAGATTTGATCTGAAAATGTATTCTGTTTATGGTTTTGGTTGTTGACTCGTTATGTCTATTGTAATTATTCATAATGTGATGTGTATGTGGAATGTGATGTGTGTATGTAATGTTTTGTCACGAAATTGACAATTTGGGAGATTGTAAGTGCTAGTATTCTAAGCACACATGTAGATGTCAAATTTCGTTCACAAAATACAGTATGGATCTTCAACACACTTCAGTTCTCTACGACACTTCAAGAGCGTGACTCAACACCTCAAGCATTGAATATTCGAAATGATTCCAAGTGAAAGATTAAGTGTATGCAAACCTACAGGTAAAAATGACCTTAGAAAAGACCATAGGATATAGTACTTGATTATGGCTTTCTAAAATTTAAATTGCAAAAATTTTACATGAAAAGTTACGGATGTTTAGCCAACCCAACATCACCTTTGGTCAGCTAAACTTAACTCGAGTCAACCCGGCATCATCTTATGTCGAGTTTCTAGCAGCTTAATTTGTAAAATCAGTTGGAAGTTCGGTCAGCCGAACTTAGCTCAGGTTAGCCTGAGGGTGACTCAGGTCAAGTTTATAGCAATATAATTTTTTGGATTTCGGGGAAATTTGGCCTGCTGAATTTTTCCTCGGGCCAACCGAATTTTTGATAAAATCAAATCTTGCAAAATTTGAGAGTTGTTGGAATGTATTGTAAAAATTTGGCCAGCTAAAGCAAATCTTAGGCTGACTGAAAGACCAAAACCTTTGGATATAAATAGAGACATTTTCTCATTGTTTTAAACGACAAAAAAGTGAGATAATTCTTCCTCAACAACAACGAGAAAGTCTATTCCTTTCCAAGCTATTTATGTGGTAATTCTTATTTTATTTATAGCTTATTCAATTTCATTTCTCAAGTATATTTAAATTTAATTAGAGAGTAAGCAATACTCAACTTGAGATTAGAGAATTGAATCTACAGCTTTTAGGGTTTTATTCCTTGAGAAATTATATATCCCTATATCATTTCTGGTTGAGCATATATTGATTCATCATCATTTAAGAAAGAGGATCGTTGCATTGATTGAAGCATCTACTTATCAGTATCTTCACGTCTATATTTTGTCTAGGAAAAGATAAGTATTTGTTTTAAATATATTACTTTCAGTTTGGGTTTGTTAAGATTGCCTAGAAATCTCATCGGGATGTGTAGTGGTTAGCTCGTGAAAATCACTTGAGGTTTTATTATGGTAATTTTGGGAGTGAAGAAGTAGGTGTGTGTTAAACACCGAACCATAATAATTCCTTGTGTATGTGGTGATCAATATCTTATTCTCTACTTTTATCATTTTGAAATATGGATTCAAGGATGCCATGACATAAGGTTGTCTTACCTAGGATTTTAGGTGAAGGTTGTCCTACGACTCAATTGAAATCAGGATTTCAATATCTGTTGCTATTGAGAATTTACTTTACGAGATTGATTGTTATAAATTGGTTTAGTCTTATTCACCCATCCCCCTCTAACATATCTCTAGCTCATCTTTCAATTCAACATTCTATGGATGAGGCAAGGTCCATTCCTGCATGTCCTCTAACTGTTATGTCCCTGGTCGGGCTATACTAGTGACCTTGTAGGGTCCTTCCCATCTCAGTCCAAGGCTCATGAATCGGGCTCCTTAGTACTCATGGAAACTTGTCGGAGTACCAGTACCAGATCTACTTTAAATCTTCATTGCTTGACACTTGAATTGTAATTTCAAGTAGCTCTTTGTTAGTAGGCGATGACTCTTATTTCTCATTGTCCCTTAGTTCCTCAAGAAAGTCGAGACTCAGTAACATTTCTCATCATCCTCCCTGGTTGAAATATTTCAGTTCGTCCTAATGGGATTTCAATTTCCATTGAGACCAATGCCTCTGTGCCAAAGGTTAGAGAGAAAGTAGTCTCCTAGGTAGTTGATCGAGTAGTAGTGTGATATGCCCACAAAATATGCAACAACTCCTCTACCCAAGCACCTTTGAATCACTCATGCTTGGTTTTAAGGTGGCCTTTGATGATATTATTAAATGTCTCTACCTATCCGTTAGCTCGAGGGTTCTGAAGTGAGGCGAAAGCATTAGAATGTTGAGTTTTACACATAATCCTCGGAACCTGGCATTGTCGAGTCGCCTACCATTATTGGTAAAGATAGTGTGGGGGATGCTGAATCTACAGACGATACTCTTCTAGATGAACTTGGTTGTCTTCTGCTTGGTGGTCCGAGTAAAAGGATTCACCTCGAACCTTCTTAGGCTCCATCTTGATGCTTATATGCCATCCAAACCATTAATAAGGTCATTCATATGGGCATGAAGTGAAAACAAGAAAAAAAATAGCTTGATACAAAACTTTTATGGTCTTACCAATGTTTCAACGGTGCTTATTGAATCCCCACTATTTCCTCTCATGTGGCCCACTTGAGTTTTGGATCCACCTCATTTATGGTTGCATGTCCTAAAATGAACTCACAGAATGGATGGACAGGGTGGATTTCTCACAAACATCATGGTGGCCCCCACCCAGCATACCTGTGCAGGAACTTCCTGCGAAAGGCTTTCCTAGGAAATATGCGTTCCTCTCATAGAAAACCATATAAGAATTTAGTTTTTGAATAAAAATTCTAACATTTTCTCATGTTCACTCATGCATGATCATGAAAGAGGACTGAAGCCCCTTGATCTTCCCATTGGTACCACAGTTCGGGGAGTCTCCAAGCTCTTGGTGTGTCTTTTTGTTGAAAATATAATTTGAAAATAAAAAATATTTGAGAAATATCTAGAAAGTACCCCTAAGTCCAAAATATTTTTCCACATCTCCTCTTCTTCAACAAATTTGGTATCAAATCAAGGCTCAAGACACATATATGGCAGCAAGTTCTAGCAAAGCACCTTTAACTATTCACAAAATATGGTGCCTATATTCGAAGGAGAAATTTACGACTATTGGAGCATTCAAATAAAGACTTTCTTCATCTCACAAGACTAGTGGGAGTTGGTGGAAGACGGCTATAAAGTACTAGAAAATGCAGCAACATTAGCAATATGGACAGAGACAACAAGTTTTCAAGGAGAACAAAAAGAATGATGCGAAAGCCTTACTTTACATCCAACAAGGAGTGACAAAAGCATCTTTTCTAGACTCTTACGTAGGAAAACATCCTTATTCGCAATGAGTTACATATTTAGCGACGTTTTACGATATGTAATGGCGACGTGTAAATTCGTGGCAAATAAGTTATATTTAGCGACAACATATCGTCGCAAATAATTAGTATTTGCAATATAATTGGTGATAAGCAACACCCATTGTAAATAAGCAACACTCGTCTAAAAAAAACTTTTGCGACAAGTTTGAGGTTGTTAGCGACGATGATGACTTGTCGCAAAATGTTCTTATTCGCGGCGAGCTTCATATTTAGTGACGTTTACAATATGTAATGATGACGTGTCAACTCGTCGGTACGTAGATATATTTTGCGACAAGTTATTAGGTCGTCGCAAATAATTGAGTCATTGGCGATGGGTTGGCGTTTTCATCATAAAATATAATTTGTGATGCCGTATTTGCAACAAAATTGGCGACGATCAACACTCATCACAAAAAGTTTTTAGCAACGAGTTTGAGGTTTAGCAATGAATTGACTTGTTGTAAAAAGTCTGAATTGTTATAGTGTACCTAGAACAACTTTAAAAGAAGCATGAGAGATTTTGAAGAAAGAATTTCAAGGAACAGAAAAGCTGATCACTATCAAATTTCAATCTCTTGGAGATATTTCGATAATTTACAAATGAAGGAAGATGAGTCAATTCAAATTTACTTCTCTCATGTTTCAAACATCATTAATCAATTCAGAAGTTACCGAGATACAATCAAAGATAATAAAAACAAATCATGGAAAAGATTTTAAGAACTCTTCCGGTAAAATTTGATCATGTAGTAGCTGCCATAGAAGAATATAAAGATTTATATAAGTTAAGTTTACATGAGCTAATGGGTTCTCTTCAAGAACATGAACAAATGATGAGCATGTTCGTAGAAAAAAACATAGAGCAAGCTTTTCAATCCAAAATAAATATACCAAAAAAGAAGAATATCGAAGTAGAAAAGAGAAGTTAAGAGGCATATCTAAATCAAAGATGGCAATCCGAAAGAGGTCATGGGAGGATAAACTTAAATTATGGCTATGGAAGAGGCAAATGAAGGTCTAATTTCAACAACCAAAGAAATCCAAGAGGTAACAAACAAAATAATTCTCAATGCTCTATCTACAAAGAGTCTAATCATGTTGACAAGGATTGTTGGTACAATAAATGCAACATGTACAAAAAATCAGGCCACATATATAAAGATTGTTGGTATAAGATAGAATGAAGCATTTTTTCTAAAAAGACAATATATATATATATATATATATATATATATATATATATATAGATATATTCTTGTTTGAATATTCAAGAAAAATCAAATGATATTTGGTATTTGGATAACAGTTGCAATAATCATATGACAGGAAATTGGAGTTGTTTTGTTGGTTTGAATGAATGAGTATATTCTCAAGTAAAGCTTGGAGATGAAAAGATTCAAAATATTAAAGGAAATGGAGTCATAGCGGTCAAACAAAGGGAGATAATTCTAAACTTATCCATGACGTTCTTTATGTTCCTAGCTTCGCTTAAAATTTGTTGTGTTGGAAAATTAATTCAAAAAGGATATACAGTCAAATTTGATAAAGATGAATGCATGATATTTGATAGGAAGAATAAGAAAATTGTGGCAAAAGTGAAAATGACATGGAACAAGGTTTTCCCTCTTAACATGCCACTAAAAAGAAATTTTGCATTAAAATCTGAAGACGATGATGAAACTTGGATATGCCATTTGAGATACGGGCATTTACATTTTAGAGGCCTAAAATTGCTAAAGTAGTAGAATATGGTGATTGGTCTAACTTTTATTAACAAAGAAGATAAAGTTTGTGAAAATTGCATCTATGGTAAATTTCATAGGATTCCATTTTCGAGTTCATCATGGAGAGCGAAAGCTCTTCTTGAGCTTGTACATGTGATATTTGTGGCCCTACGTAGACACCGTACCATCTCTTAACAAGAAGAGATATTTTCTACTCTTTATTGATGATTATAACAGGATGATGTGGATATATTTTCTTAAAAAAAAGTCAGAGGCTTTCAATTTTTCTTCAATTCAAAGCATTTGCAGAAAAAACAAATCGGCCAATTCTTGAAGGTTCTAAGGATAAATCATGGTCAAGAATTTACATCAAAAGAATTTTGAAATTTCTAAAAGTCAAATGGCATTAAAAGAGAGCTGACAATCAAATACACTTTGCAACAAAATAGAATGAAGAAGAAACAAAGAACCAGACAATTGTAAAAATGTCTCGGAGCATGCTAAAAGGCAAAGTGCTTCCAAATAATTACTAGATGGAAGTTGTGCACATGAAAGTTTATATCCTCAATAATCTCCAGCAAAAGTAATAAGGAACATGACTCCATATGAAGCATGACATTAAAAAAAGCCATCAGTAAAATATTTCAAAGTTTTTGGATGAATTTCATATGCTCACATTCCATCATAAATAGTAAAAGAAAAGTTTGATGAAAAGGGAAAAAATGCATATTTATAGACTACAGTGAAGACTCCAAAGCCTACTGCGTTTATAATCCCACTTCTGGTAAATTGGTGATTTCTAAAGATGTGGTATTTGATGAAATGACTAGATGGAATAAGATGAAAAACAAAACTTTGTTCTAAAGGCATTTGAAGAACCTGGAATTATACTAAAGGTGACTACAGCTCCATGTTCTCCTCCACAAAACCCCACTAAACCAAATTCAAACTTCAACAACTCTTTAAGCCCATCAAGCAATTCTTCATCAGATTTTGATTCACCTCCAAGGAAGGTACGTTCTCTAAGAGAAATTTGTGATAAACGTGATGTTGCCTTCTTTGCATGTGAGCCACATATATTTGAAGAAGCAGTAAAACAATAAGCTTTGATTAAGGCAATGAATGAAGAAATTGCAGTTATTAAGAACAATCGCACATGGGAGCTGGTTAATCTACCTAAAGGAAAATATGTCGCAGGCTTAAAATGGATTTATAAGACCAATTATAATGAAGATAGCTCGATCCAGAAGTATAAAGCTTGATTGGTGGCAAAAGGCTATTCTCAACAACAAGGTAAAGATTTTAATGAAACTTTTGCTCCTATTGCTCGTATGGAAACCATAAGGATTATTTTGGCACTTACGGTTCAATTAAAATTATAAGTGTCACGCCCTAGACTCGGAAACCGAGCTCACAAAATTCCCGATCGCCAAATCCGATGCCGACAGCCTCCTTATGTAAGACCGTATCCTAGTTCGCACTGTTCCGATGAATCCTGCGATCATTTCCGTCGAAGTCCGGCAATCTGCGACTGATAATCGACGTTGCGATCGATCGTAAATCGTATCCTTTAGATTCGAGTCGGTTTAATCCGAGACCTGTATCATTGCGACCGTACCATCGCCGCGGTTCCAACGCCACGACTCACGCACCGATCCGATACCCTGACTAGGAGAGTGGGCTAGCGTTCGGTGCGAGGAAAACGCCGCGCGTTACGAAACCCAAGAGAATCTCTACGATGTGTCACATCAATCCATCAATCCATCAATCCATCAATCCATCAACCATCAATCTCAAGGGTCAAGTACACATCACTCACACTCTTCCCCAAGCAACCCCAAAGTCAAAAAGTTCTTACACCACCATGCCTTTCTTACACCAAAAGCCACAAAAGTCAAGAAAAGTGGCTCTTACACCCCATCACACCACATCCATCACACCACATCCATCACTCCTCTCCCTTTACAACAACCCTCTCTCTCTTCATTTGCAAATCCATTCCCCAAGCAAGAAAAAAAAAACCCCATACGTATGAGCCCTTCCCCATTTCCTTCCAAGCCACAAGTGTGGCCCACTTTTCCCTACACTCTCACATCTTTCATCTCAACCGTTGGATCGTCATCAACCACCATTGAAAGTGGAGGCTAGGAGCTAAGGAGGCTAAGGGAGCAAGGAGGAGTACAAGAGGTGGTGATCTACCGTTGATTTTCATTTAAGGGTCCACTTGTAGGTGGGACCCATTTTGATCTATGTATTGTATCAATGGAGGGCCCATAGTGGCGGGGTCCCTCCCTTCTATTACCGTCTCTCTCTCTATCTCTCTCTCTCTCCTCTTTCCTCTCCCTTGAATGTAGTGGGCCCCACCGAATTTATGTTAAATCTTCTACATCCATTAGATGGTGTGGCCCACCGCATTTTAAGAGGGATTCACCGTTTATATAGCATATATAGTATATTATAATCAATATTGTATTAATATTATATTTATATTATATTTGTATATGTATATATATGTAAGGATAGTGGGCCACGTCCATGTAGAACCCACTAAAAGGGACCCACCATGATGACTGTGTGTGTATACACGCCGTCCAGCGTCCCTGGACGCTGGACATGAAGCACTGGAGTGGCTAGTGGCTAACATGGATATGTGTACTGGCATGGGCGTTTACTGACGAGCTAAAAAAAAAAAAAAAAAAAAAAAAAAGATACTTTTGGGGTGGGCTGCTAATGCAGGCCCCACGTTGATGTATGTATGTGATCCACGCTGTTCAATCTATTCTCTAGCTCATTTTAGGCGTTGAGCCAAAATAGTAAGGTAATCTGATCAACAGGTGGGCCATACCATCTAAAACCATGTGAAAACATACCAAAACATATAAAAGTACTTGGTGGGACCCACCTGAGGTTTGGATGCAGTTGAGACTCGGTCTGGACGGCCAGACTAGTGGGGAACACAGATTGGGCGGTCTGGATTCGTCCACAATGGACCCCACTTACCAAAAAAAAAAAACAAAAAAAAACAAAAAAAAAAATAAAAAATAAAAATATGCAGCAGCGCCTGCTGCTGCAGGCGCCGCTGACAGACGCTGCCTGCGTCAGCGGGAAACGGAGGGTCCCACGTCCACAGCTCGGGCCCCCACTGTTTATTTCCTATGTTATGGTGGGCCACCTCCAGAAGTGGGCCTATCATCAATTGTTCATGCCACCCCCTGAAGTGGGTCCCCATCAAGTTTCAGCCGCATCCATGGCTCAGGTAGCCCACACTACAAGAAACAGTGGCGATTGAATTCTACCATTGAAACTCTCTTGGGCCCACAGAAGTTTCAGATCAAGATGAAATTTGTTTTTCCTTTTCACCCGGGTATGTGGGACCTTTGAACGGGTTGGATGAAAAATAAACATTACAGTGGGCCCCACTTGGGACCCACCCAGATGTATGTGTTTTATGCTCACCGTCCGGGCGGACGGTGGCACCCACCTAATGTATGTGTTTTATTCACGCCGTCCAGCAGGCTGCTGGACGGCCAGTAGGCCCCACGTGGGAGCCCATTGTAATGTATGTGTTAGACCGTCCACTGCTGTGAACGGTGGGCCCCACCTGACATTTGGCACGCGCCTGAAGACTGGTCTGAACCCTCAATCAAGTGGGACACCCATGATGGATGGGCTGGATTTGCTGACCACATCTATGTGGGCCCTCAAAAGGGTTATGAATTTTTTTTTTATGGCGCATGGCCCCCTCCACTTCTGCATGTGGTGTGGCCTGCACAAGCAACGGATTGACTTGATTTTTGAGATCTTGGCCCACCATTGAATGGTGAATCTGACTGATGGGTTTGATGTTTGACAAACATCAGCCATGGGGTCCACTTGGCTTGAACTTATGAGAGCTTAATTGTTAGCTCGAGCTCATTGTACCTTCGTCCTATATATATATATATATATATATAATTATATGTATATATTATATATATATTATATTGTATACATTATGGCGGGCCTTGGAAATTTTAAATGGTGGTTGGGCCCATTTGATCCATGTGATTAGGCCCACCTTAGTGCCTATGTGAGGCCCATGTGATGGGGCCCATATTAATGTATTTGTGGCCATTGTTGAGGCCCACCTTGATGTATATATGGCCCGTGTGTCTAGGCCCATTCAATGTAATTGTGGCCCATGTTACGAGGCCCATTGTGATGTTTTCAAAGGCCCATGGGTTATGGCCCATTGCAATGTACATAAGGCCCACTAATGCGACTTACTTGATTTATGAAAGGCCCATATGAGGCAGCCCATCTGATGTATTTGAGGACTTTGGGTCAAGGCCCAATGAGTTGTGTATCGATCCATCGCAATATGTGATTCCCTATGGTTTGTGTAATGATACTCTATGGTGGGCTATGCCTTGGGAGCAATGTTGGTTTGACGTCCACATTGTAAGTACAGTGTTGGTTAAATGTCCGCATTGTGACTCTCCTTAGGGCCCATCGATAGGCCCGTACTTATTGTGTGTAAGCCGTCTATGCCCATCTGCGTTGAAAAGATAGTTCATTACTTTATAAAATGCTCAGTATAGTCTCATCATTCATGATCATACGCATCATATGCATGCTTGAGATGAGGGGTGACTGATCATAGCATATGCCTTCGGGTAGACTGTTACGGGCTCCCTGATAGGCGGAGTTACCCTATATGAGCGCGTACTTCACGCAGGATGATTGCATGACTGGTAGTGTGATACATGCACTTGCATTTGTATGATTGTGATATGCCCTAGCGACATCAGGGCCATAGCCTCCACAGACACATCGTGGGTGGCTGGATTGGATACCGGAAATGTTTGGTTCTAGCATACGGGCGCCATAGATGTCCCTGGGTGAAAATCCCTAAACCCGATGGTACCAGAGGATGACTCCAACGTCGAGACCGAGTGGATGTACGAGCGCATGAGGGCCGAATACCAGGAGGTCGCGTCTCCCACTGTGTCATGGTCGGTTGGAAAGGGGTGTGACCTTACCCGCCTGAGTGAGGGGGCAATTTCTAGGTTGAGTTTGACCAGCTTGAGGAATCGGTCCGCTATCGACGAGCCAGGCCCGATATTGGCAGGCGGATAGTGAGGTCTCTTCCACTCTCCCAGTTGTGCGTTCGGATAGGGGCGGCAAGCTGGCTTGAGTGTACTAGACCCCGGTAATTATCCAGACTGATAACTGTATTGACATGAGGATTGGCATACTTGAGCTGCATTATGCATCGCATGGATATGTGTACTTATGGGTACTGGCACGCTTGCTTTGCATCTCGCATATGACATTTGGCTACATAGGCCTCGCATCGCATGGTCTTGGTATGACCGACAGCATTCATGCCTTGCATTACATAGCTTTATTATAAGCTGATAGCATTCATGGACTTACCGCATATTTCCGCATTACTCTGATATTGTACACTTGGCACTCGCCTTACACACACTTTCACCACCCTCTAAGCTTTTTGTAAGCTTATGCACGATAGATGTGTGCAGGTGGCGTTAGGTTGCAGCAGCGTTGAGCTCGGAGCGTGCAGCAGTCTTCTGGAGCTTTTGTTATTTTCAGTATATTGTATTTCCCTTTAATACGCCTTGTACTCAAAAGTTTTTGTTCATAGTGGATTTTGTGATGGTGTTCTTGTGGTTATTGTTCGTGGGTTATGCTTGTGGTTATGCTCATTACGAATCAAATTGATTATTGGAAATCCTCCTTGTAGCATCCCAGGATCGGAACCTGGCGTATGGGCGCTGGGAGCCGAGAATGGGGTTCTACGGAGGCTGTCGGCGCCGGATTCGGCGATCGAGAATTTTGTGAGCCCGGTCTCCGAGTTTGGGGCGTGACACCTTAGTACCCCATTCTCGGCTCTCAGCGCACATACGCCAGATTTCGATCTTGGGATCTTACAAAGAGGATTTTTCAATGTACATTTATCTCGTAAGAAGCATAACCACAAGTTTACCCAAATCACAAAGGCAACATCATCATCATCACATATCCACTAATATAAACATTTGAATGCAATGCTGAAAGGGAAATGCATATGTCAAAATCAAAGCTCCAGAAGTCAGTTGCATGCTCCAAGCTCCACGCTGCTGCAACCTAACATTACCTGCACGCATCTATCATGCATAAGCTTATAAAAAGCTTAGAAGGTGGCATAAGTTTGTGTGCAAGATAAGTATCAAGTATTCAATACAATGCCATAAATCATACAATATTGAAATAAAAAGAAATACTAACAAGATCATGAATCATACGATATCAGAGTAAGTGAAAATATACTTATAAGTCCATGAGTCAATCAATATCAGAATACGCAATACAGATTAGCTATGTAAATGAGGAGTCATAAAGAGCCAAATATCATATGCCTAGGATGCAATGCAATATATAATTCCTAGTGAGTTCACGAATAGCGTCAGCCGTACCTAAACCATATAAATGCAGAAACACAGTAACCCAAAATGCCATATGCCGCGAATGTAATACAATATGCAGTGCGAATGGAATGACCAATCTGGAATGTGAAGTCGGGATGATAGTACGTAGTATCGCAGGCTACGGGGTCCATCACAAGGGACTTCTATCCAAACCAGTCTCATACCTAATTTGGATAATCAGACTCAATGTGGTAAACTCCTTATCTCAGGTTAGTCGTGCGCCCCAACTGAAATCTTGGCCATTGCAAATGTACACATAACAAATAGTTACGTACCACCAACCCGAGTGGTTAGTGAATGAATGAATAAATGAGTATACAACTACTCAATAAGTCGACATATCAGTACTGTTCATCTCTAGGATCATCACCGGGGTCTAGTACACTCTACACCAGCTTGTCGCCCCATCAAGCGCACAACTGGATTAGTGGAGAAGACCTCACTATCCGCCTGGCCAGTAGTCAGCCAATATCTACCCGGCACGTCAATAACGGACTCATTCACGAGTTGGTCAAACTCAGCCTACCACGTCGATAGCGGACTCATTCACTATGCCTACTCCCTTAGGCGGGTAAGGCCACACCCCCTCCAACCGACCATGACAGAGTGGGAGTCGTGGCCTCTTGGTATTAGGCACTCGGGCCCTCATGTATCCATTCAGTCTCGACGTTGGGGCATCCTCTGGTACCAAGAGGGTTTAGGAATTTTCACCCAGGGCCATCTATGGCAGTCCGATGCTAGAACAGATTTTCGGTATCTCATCTGGCCATCCACGATATGCCTATGGAGGCTACGGCCCTAATGTCGCTAGGGCATACAGTAATCACAACACACAATGCAAGATGCATGAGTCATATAATCCAGTCATGCATCAATCATGCACATACAGTGCACGCATGTGAGACAATCTCAACCTATCAGGGAGTCTCATAACAACCTGCCAATGACATATGCAATAGTCAACCACATCTCATAACAAATATGCAGATGATGCATATGGGCATGTATCATGATGTTATACTGTCACATACTCATAATTGGTATTAATAACTGGCATCGACAATCGACCTCAACAATGTGGGTATTTAACCAACATTGCCCCTAAGGAATGGCCCACATAGAGCCTAACATATAGTAGACCCATGGCCTCACACAATGGCCAAATATATAACACCATGGGCCTCACTCAAGAGCTTAATACACATCACGATGGGCCTTTCACATGGGCCTAACATACATCACAATGGGCTCTATCGCCTGGCCCTCAAATGCATCACAATGGGCCTCATCACATAAGCCTCATATACATCACATTTGGGCCTTAAACACGGGCTAAATACACATCACAATGGGCCTCAATTATGGGCTGCATATAAATCACATTGGGCCTCAAACACAGGCCGAATGCACATCCAATGGGCCTCAAATACGGGCCACATATACATCACATTGGGCCTCAACAATCAAAATTGACCTCAATAATTAAAATCGGCCTTTACAATCGGAATCGGCCTCGATAATTGAAATCGGCATTGACAATCGGAATTGGCCTCGACAATCGGAATAGGCCTCGATAATCAAAATCGCCTCGACAATCGAAATCGACCTTGATAATCGACTTTGACAATCGGAATCGGTCTTGATAATCGGACTCGGCCTCGACAATCGGCCTTGACAATCAAAATCGGTCTCGATAATCGAAATCGGCCTCAACCATCGGAATCGGTCTTGATAATCGGAATCGGCCTCGACAATCGGAACCGGCCTCGACAATCGAAATCGACCTCGACAATCGGAATCGGCCTCGATAATCAGAATCGACCTCGATAATCTGTAATGTCTCGAAAAAATCTGTACAAAGACCCGATTACCATCTCAGGCAGAAATTACAAAGGACCGAATCCTTTAAGGATTAGACGAAAATTAACTAAGTGTTAAACTAAATCATCTGTGGAATTAGCTTGAATCATTTTCAATACGTACTGCAAGACCCAAAACTAGTAGAATCGCTAATGCTACATTACCTGGAAACATAAGATCAATCTCAAAACCCAGTTGCTCTCGATAGCACCTTGAAACTCCGTATCGGACCTGGAACGCACGTCGAAAGTCCGATTAACGCGAAACTATAAGGTTATGACCTCCATACTGGGCTTGACAACCATCTCGGGAATCAAGTCCAAATAATATACAGAAACGCACAACTTGAGCCTGAAGCGAAGTGTGTGAGAAACGCGAATATCCTTAGGAAATGAACTCAAACTTAAGTAAATTGGGCCATTCGCTTGCAGGATAAATTTAAAGTTTTAGACTGTCAGATTCTGACCCAATTACACCCTTGGATCAGAGAAATTTTCCTACACATGTCAATGTACTTGTGGCCCTGATCGAGTAACGATGACCGTTGAACTGAAACAAGTCCACCGCGGTCTATCCACAAATTCAATCAGACTGAAACTTTAACCTGGCATAGATCCATTGTCAGGGATCATTCTTCAAACCGTAGGTGAGCAATGGACCTCCAGATGAGCTTCATTGGCCCGAAACAGCCACTTTTTGGCTATAACCTAAGTATATCATGGCCCTAAGGCCATTGACCTCAGTTCTAGGCCTATATAAGGGCCTTAACCCACCCCTCTCTCATTCCATATGAATTTCAAAACCCTAAGAGAGAAGAGAGAAAAGAGAAGGAAAAAGTGAGGAGAAGAGAGAGAGTGAGAGATAGTTGTTGGGATTCGATCCCACCGCTCCACGTACAAAATCATCCTACCTGAATCGTTATACCAGTGATTTTAACTCCATTTTTGGGTAAGGAATCCTAACCCTAATCTGTTTTAGGCATCCAAATAAGTAGATCGATGAAATAGCTAACATATTTCATGTTATAGGTAGCCGTTGTGCCATAGACAAAGACGTAATGTTCAAACTGAGCTCGATACGGGTTTGCCGATGAAAGGTGTGCACTATAAACATTTAGGTTATGGTTTTCAAGGCTCTCAATGTCAGTTAATGATTTATCACTGACTTGATTGCTATCATATATGCTTAGATGCGATATTTTCCGCGTATTACATATATATATGAACTATGTTGAAATTTATGCATTCCATGTGTTTGTTGAAATGTTTGTACGAATATGGAATTATGATTTGTGCTTGCCATGATTGTTGTTTAAGAATACATGATTGTTGGACGTGTGGCAACTCCCTTGTGAAACGATTTGCTATAATATATGGTATAACTAATTTATTACATGTATGTTGATATGTGTAATCTAAGTGTTTCATAAAATGCATGAATGAGAAAATGCTGGTTGAAATGTATTTAATGAGGGTGTTGAGATAGGATTCTCAATTGCCTTATCTATAGTTATAGTTTCCTTCATGTAACCTATCTTACTAGTACGTGTTATATGAATGAAATGTATATGTATGACAGCATGTGTACTATGTGTTTGTTAAAATGCTCAAATGAGATTTATTTGATTTGGCTGTAACATGTTATTTGACTATAACATATGAATGCCGATTGTGTTTGAATATGATTGGGACTACTGCGTAGTCCAGGCAATCGGTAATGATTCCCGAAATAGTGGTCGAGGTCGTTTCACCACACAAGATACGTTCGATGAATCTGAGCCGTACGCTATTTGTCGACAGTAGTTAGGCCACACGGAGTGCTTACACGCTCCATGTCGATTAATTCAACGTGTGCTCGTACCAGTCAAGCTTGTCCAATAACTCGATTGGCCTAATGTATGTTCACCATGTATGGACGCTACTGTTTGAATCTAAGGGATCACTTACCAGTGCAAAGCCCGTTTAACATTGGTACCACGATCCGCTAAGACTCATGAGTCGAGAATGGTGGTATGGACACCCTGGTTGAGCTGTCGGCCTACGCTGGGGTGACGAGCCCCCTCCCCCCTCACCCGTAGTGACCAGTGAGCAAACCAAACTCGTGAGCTGAATACGGTGGTGTGAGACACTGTATTCGAGCTGTCGACCTACGCTAAGGTGACGAGCCTTTCCCGTAGTGACCTCGAGTATAAAATAGGCCTATGATCAGGTGACGAGCCTCTAGTAGTGACCTCGAGTATGATTTAACCTACGCCGAGGTGACGAGCCTCCCGTAGCAACCTATAGTGTGAAACTCGTGAACTTGCTTGTCGTATGTGATTAACTAGGATTGACGACCTTAGATAGATCATTGTTTGGGTCAATGATATAAAGGGAGGTACCTTAGCTTCCCAAACTTGCTATATGAATAAGTCTAATTAAGAACTTGGCTAATCACGCACATGCATCGCATTGCATGTGCCTTTGGCGTTGGAGTTGACATAGCAGGAGTATTGCATGTGCGACCATGAGATGATGTCGCAAAGGGAGTGTAGGTGAGGGCATATATCATTATCGTATCCCATCCTTGCATTAACAAGAGTACTTAGGGCATGATTGTTATACTGCTTTATCATTACTGCTTGATTGAATTAATAACATTTAACCTTTGCCTTATAAGTCTACTGAGTTGATCACTCACTCCCACTTTGGGACGGTGTTTTAAAACACCAACCAGAATCTGTTGTAGTTTCAGATGATGACGAGACTTACGAGACGAAGCCTGCCTTCTATAATGACGAGGAGAGTTCTCCTACCTACAACTCTCTGGTGGGTCTATGTAGACCTGGAGTTGCATCACCGGGGCTACCGGTATATGGATTAAATGACATTACACTTTATCATTTTGTACATTTTGGAACTATACATGTAATTATTTAACCTGGCGGTACGTTCATACTTTAGGAACCTACAATCACTTATATGCTTTATATATCTATCACAGTATTTCGCTTGCGAAATCTAATTATCTCTAGAGTATGATATGCTGATTTGGTATAATCTCACTCATATTTAATGCACTAATACAAACAACATTTAATCATTATTATCTATGTTGCATAAGTGATGCGTTGGAACTCGGGAGTTGAGCTTATGCTCGACCCCCGATTTTCAGGGCGTTAAAAGTTGGTATCAGACCATGATTTGGATTAAACTTGACCTGGGTTATAGTAACACGACACACACTGATGTACTTTGACTTAGGATGGAGCGATGAAACATAGAAATGTCCTAGAATCCCAAGTTTCGCCTGACAATGATCATATGACCGTTGAAACGAAACTGATCTTAGAAACGGGACCCGTAGGCATCTGTGGTCATGCGAGGTGATCCCATCCATTTTCAGACCGTCAATCGACGGGTTTAGATGATGATTCGGTGTATTCCACGCTCAAATAACCCTAGAAGCGTGAATATAGACGAGATGGAACCCGAAACCGCACCAAACGGACTAAGAGGCACAAGCGGTCTAAATCGAGGGGAACCAAAGTGGTCCCCACATACATACGGCACCCCGGGGGGGATACCATCGCCCTAGGGTGATGCCATCACCCTTGGTCCAATGGACCGTGATGGCATCGCGCCACCCGTGAGGCCTCGTGGTCCGGTTCACCCATGCCTGTCGGGTGGCAGCGGACCGGTCAGGCCGACCCTTGTACACACCTGTGGGGCCCATGAAACCGTGTGAGGACCCCTATAACACCCCATTTGCTTCTATAAGACCCGTATCCTAGTTTGTACTGTTCCGATGAATCCTGCGATCCTTTTCGTCGAAGTTGGCAATCCGTGACTCATGATCGACGTTGTGCACCACTGTAAGTCGTATACTTTAGATTCAAATCGGTTTTAATCCGATACCCGTACCATTGCGACCGCGCCATCGCCGCGATTCCAACACCATATCTCATGTGCCAATCCGACGCTTAGATCATAAGATGGGACCATACATTATAATAACTGGGGACCGCACATTGCGGGACCCACCCATCCCATGTGTCAAAATCCCTAGGTAATTATGAGAGTGATGGATGACATCACCCTAGCTATAACCACCCTAGCCTACCTATAGCCACCCTAACCAAGCTATAGCCACCCTACCCCTAGCCTTCTTACAAGCACTTATGGCTAGCCACCCTACCCCTAGCCCTCTTACAATCTTTTATTGCAAGCCACCCTCTCTTACAAGTAATCATGGCCTACCTAAGCTACTCTCTCCCTCTCTTTACTACACTCTTTCTCTCTCATTTTTCAAACTCACATTCCCAAGCCAAGCAAGAGCACTCCCACGTCCAAGCTCCCAAGTGAGAGAAGAGAGAGTTTGTGTGACCCACCTTTTCCATTCCAAAACCCATCATCCTAGTCATCCATCCCCCATCTTTCACCATCAAAGTGAAGCACAAGGAGATAAGCTTTCCAACGGACCAAGAAGATCAAGTGGTGGGTACTCCTATAGGCTAGTTTTCATATTTTTATGATGGGCCAAGTGAGGCCTACCGATCAATGGCGTGGATCTTACTTTGGATCCTAAGATGTGGACGATGGCCCACCTTGATTATCAATATCATTCCATGATGAGGCCATTCTCCATGGACCCATCATGATGTGTTTACTTCCTAGCTGAATAGAGGTCATATAGACCGTTCATTTTGGGTGGAGAGGGATCTCCACCGTTGATCTTTGATTTGGAGGGACCATATGCAATAGGACCCATTGATGTATGATTGGATGCTTGAAAGGGAGGGCCCATAGTGTCGGGAGCCCTCCATCATACGTGTCCCACTCTCTCTTTCTCTCTCTCGTTCCCTACCTTCTTTCTTTTTATATGATGATATGAATGTATAGCCCACTTGGATGGACCCCCACCCTAAGGCACGAATTGTATCCAAACCACCTATAAGTGGGGCCCACTTCTTATGTGTTATACCAACACCATCCATCATTGTGTGGCCCAATTGAGTAGGGCCCACCTTGAGCATATGTTACGGCTAGACGTCCAAGGACGTCCCTGGACAGAAATGAAAACACAAATATTAGCTTGAATTCAAAGCTCATTGGGCGAGCCGCTCATGTAGGCCCCACCTTGATGATTGAATTCAATCCAAGCCGTCCATCCCCTTTCCTACCTCATTTTAGGCGTTGAGCCGAAAAATGATGTTAATCTGACTCTCAGGCGGACCATACCTTTGGAAATAGTAATTTTCACCGTTGAGAACTTCCCTGATCTTTCTGTACATTGAAAAATATCCAATATTGGGCTTGATGGATGGATTATGAGCTATGGGATCCATTGGGCGGGTCTGATTCATCAGATGCGGGCCCTACACCGGAAAAACCATGGAAAAACATGTTTTCAAAGAAAAAATAAAAAAAATAACCAAGGCAGCAGCTTCTGCTGCTGCCGCACAGTGCCAGAGGCGCAGGCCGCGCATGCGGCATCTGGACGGGCGGTCGGACAGGGTTCCACGGCCCTCAGCCGGGGGCCCCACCATAATGTATTTATGATATCCATACTGTCCATTTAGTGGGCCACACCCTGAAATGGGCTCCCTCCAAGATGACGCCGATCTAAAGCTTAGGTGGCCCACATCACAGGAAACAGTGTGAATGAACGTTTACCATTGAAACTCTGTTTGGGTCCACAGAAGTTTCGGATCAAGCTGAAATTTGTTTTTCTCTTCCTCCTTCCTCCAGGTCCGTATGACCTTATGAATGGTTTGGATGGAAGATAAACATTATGGTGGGCCCCACGTGGGACCCACAGTGATGCATGTGTTTCATCACCGTCCACTGTCGTGGACGGTGATTGGTGTGCGCGTGTGTGTGTACGTGTGTGCGTGCGTGCTGTGTGCGTGCGTGCGTGTGGTGTGTGTGTGTGTATATATATATATATCATATTATATATATATATTTATTATATTTTATATTGTATATATTATATTATATTATATAATATATATTTGTTGGTGGGCCTTAGGGATTTTAATGGTGGAAATCATCATCACCACTTGTATTTTTGTGTGGCCCACCTTGGTATACATGTAAGGCCCATGTGATTAGGCCCATCTGGATGTATTTGTGGCCCGTTTGTTAGGGGCCACTTGGTATATATACAAGGCCCATCTGATTAGGCCGTCTTAATGTGTTGAAGGTCCATGGGTTATGGCCCATTGCAATGTACATAAGGCCCATTAATGTGGCTCACTTGATTTATAAAAGGCCCATATGAGGCGGCCCATTTGATGTATCTAAGGCCCATGGGTCGAGGCCCAACGGGTTGTTCTTGGGGTCCATTGCAATGTATGATTCCCCATGGTTTGTGTAATAATATTTTATGGCGAGCCATGCCTTGGGAGCAATGTTGGTTTGACGTCCACATTGTAAGAATAATGTTGGTTTAATGTCCGCATTATAAATATCCCTAGGACCCATTGATAGGCCCATACTGGTTATGTGTAGGCCGTCTAGGCCCATCTTCGGTGTAAGGATAGTTCATTACTTTATAACATGCTTAGTGCACTTCTATGATTCATACGCATACGCATCATATGTATGCTTGATATGAAAATGTTTGATCATAGCATAAGCCGTTGGGCTGAGACATTTACGGGACTCCTTATGAGACGGAGTGCCCCACATGATCGCGTGGTACGCGGAGATTGTTGCATGATTGTATGGTGTGACTCATGCATCTCGCTATGTGTGACTTGATCACTGCACGCCCTAGCGACATCAGGGTCGTGGCTCCCACAGGCACATCGTGGATGGCCGTATTAGATACCGGATACCGAAATACTTTGTTCTAGCACTGTGGGCACTTAGGATGTCCTTGGGTGAAAGTCTCAGAACCTTTTTGTACTAGGAGATGCTCCAATGTCTAGACCGAGTGGATACACGAGCACCCGAGTGCCGAATACCAGTAGGCCGCGTCTCTCACTGTGTCGTGGTCGGTTGGAAGGGGTGTGGCCTTATCCGCCTAAGTGAGGGGGCTATAAGTTAGGCTGAGTTTGACCAGCTCGCAAATGTGTCCGCTATCGATGAGCCAGGTAGGTATTGGCAGGCTACTGGTCAAGCGGATAGCGTGGTCTCTTCCACTTTCTTGACCGTGCAGCTAGGGAGGAGGCAGTCAGTGTGAGGTGTATTACCCCCGGTGATATCTAGAGAGGAACTGTATTGATATGTGTACATGATGAGGACTGACATGCTTGTATTGCATCTTGCATATGGCATTCGGCTACGTAGGCCTTGCATTGCATCGGTATGACCGATAGCATTCATGTTTCGCATCGCATGGCCTTGGTATGGCCGATATCATTCATGCCTTACATTACATAGCTCTGGTACAGCTGATGCATTCATGATTCATGACTTACCGCATATTTCGGCATTACTCTGATATTGTACACTTAGCGTTTGCCTTGTACACACACTTACACCACCCTCTAAGCTTTTGTAAGCTTATGCACGACCGTTGTGTGCAGGTAGCATTGGACAGTAGCAGCGCTGAGGCAGGAGCGCGTATCAGATCTCTTTTTGGAGCTCTTTGATCACCTTGTATTTCCCTTTCTCTGCATTGTACTTAAAAGTTTTTGATATAGTGGATATGTGGTGATGTTGTTTTGTGAGTTGGTTATGCTTGTGGTTATGCTCCATTACAAAAAAAATTCATACTGATAATCCTCCTTGTAGGATCCCAGGATCGAAATCTAACGTATGGACGCTGGGAGCCGAGAATGGGGTACTGCGGAGGCTGTTGGCACCGGATTCGGCGATCGAAAATTTTGTGAGCCCGTTTTCCGAGTTTGGAGCGTGACAACTTCATTTCCCCTCTTACACCCCTCCAAGCTTTCTAAATCTCCCAAAATCCCTCTTTTTCTCTCAAATCTCTCCCCTATCCTCACATCATCCCCATCTTCTTCATCATTCATACCCACCTCCCACCATTTCTTTCAAACCCATCTCCTATCTCCCTCATTTCCTCCAATATGAGCACATAAACCCTCCTTTGTGTCTCAAAGATCTCAAGGTCCACAACCCATCCTATCCCTCCATTTTATTTCACTCTCATGGCTCTTTTTGAGCTCATGGCGGCCATATTTTCGCTTTCCACACTTCTTTCCCTCATGGGGAAGAAGAGAGCGTCCACCGATGAAGTCGGGCCTAGCTACCCAACCCGTTTAAGAAAGAAAGCGGGCACTGAGGCAAGCACAAGCGCCACGCAAGAGCTGAGAATGAAGCGGGATTTGATCCCCAACTTCCTCTCGAAAGAGCTCTACTGGCAGATATGGCACATGGAAGATTTCAAGGGCATAGGGTTCTCTTTGAAGCACACGTGGACGAGAAACTATTTGGGCTTTATTCGGTGATGGATCTCCTGTCAGACGCCGGGTGGGATCCCATATTTGAGGGCAAGTCTCATGCGAATGTGAGCACTGTCCAAGCCTTCTATGCCCATATACGGGAGCCACTGTTTGAGCCTCTACAGTTCTCTATCCCCGTGGGAAGGCCGAAATTCATTGTCAATGTAGGCTTGATAGCCCGACTCATGGGGATGCCACTTGGTGAGGTTCATGCTAACGAGAAGAGTCTCAGGAGTGTGCGTGAAAGATATCGACGTATGCGATTTCTTTGTGGCCGACTAGTCCACTGAAATTGAGGTAACTACCTCTCAGCGACCAAGATGACTCATGACTTCTGCCTACTCCACCACATCTTCACGCACAACGTGTATCCCAGGTGGAGCAATCGTAGCGAGTGCACACGTCTGATGGTAGACTTCCTATACCGATCTGGGCAAGGAGACAAGTTGTGTCTGCCTACTTACGTCCTACATCAAATAAGTCAGATCGTACGCTCTCCCAGGACAGATATTTCACTCTCTTTTGGCTGACTTATATGTAAGATTGCTCGTGAATTCGGCTACAGACTTGCCTCAGAAAGTCTTGCGCTGATCCATTTCATCGACAACACTACTCTCAATAGCATGAATATTGGGCCATGACAACGTCAAGCCCGACTCATTGAGAGTGAGGATGAGATGGAAAGTGAAGAGGAAGAGAGTGATGAAGAAGGCGGAGATGAGATAGAGGAATCAAGGAAGAGGAAGAAGAGGAGGCCCTAGACACTGAAGAGGGCTCTCCTCCTGCTACACATGAGTGCGACAGTGATCGGGCTGATTTAGAAGCCCGTTTGGCTCAGATTGAGGAGGGCTAGGTTGCCCTGCGATAGGAGGTCAGTGAGACCCCGGCCAAGCTTGAAGAGAATAGGACCTTTATGAAACAGAAATTTAAGAAGGTGTCTCGCACCTTGAAGGCTATCCTATGCTGTATGCAGGACAAGGGTGCTCCTCCTCCATCACCAAATTTGGACGACTAGTCCTATGTGGTAGTCGTCTTTGGGTTTCTCTATTTTCCCATATTCTATATATAGCCTTGATAAGCTTAGTAATATGGTAGAGTGGTTAGTATGTTTTAGTGTTTGAAACCTTGCTTAGATTAGCTTACATGCCTCTTCTGTCATAATCCATGTAATACTACATCTCGTATATTGTGACAATTTTGGTTAAATCAAATGCATGTAGCTCCTTTTGTTATGAAATGTGTAGAATGCTTGAGAAATTGAGTGTTGTATGCTAAATCTCACATGTGTTGCACCCTATGTTGTATATAGGGAATGCCACCTAAGGCCACATGGAGTACGGCACGTCTTACACTTAGCGACTCGATTGACAGGGCACCTCCCCTAGGCGATAGCCATTTGGACCCCATTTTGGGCCCGAGTCACAAGACTATGCCAGATTCTCAGCCGGCCACTGGCTTCACAAATGGCTAACACCTTTTGCACCACCGGTTCCAGAGCAGAACCGCGCGTCTACCTCGACGCCACATGTGCCTCAGGCGGCTCCTCCTCCTGATAGGTTGGTGCAGATGATGCTCCTTATGCAGCAGCAGCAGCAGATTTGGACCACCATAGAGGGGCCCTTGCTCAGAATATGAGTGTGGTTCCGCCAGCATCACCTATGCACCCTGCAGGGAATATGAATGCCAGCGGCCTATTTGAGCAATTTCAGCACTTCTGACCTCCCACGTTTGCGGGTACTTACAGACCCGAGGAGGCCGAGTATTGGCTTGACCATATCTCTAAGATGTTGAATCTGCTGCACTGCACTGAGGCAGAGCAGGTCGAGTTGGTCACCTACATGTTCGAGAACGAGGCCAGTCTCTAGTGGGATAACATCCTGCAGACAGTTCTCGTAGGGCATGTATGGACATGGGCAGCTTTTGAGGCGTGCTTCCACAGGAAGTATTTCCCTCTCACCTACCGTAACGAGAGGAGTGTTCCTTCCTTCGCCTCCGACAAGGAGGAATGACTGTGGCAGAATACGAGAACAGGTTCACTAAGCTGGCCAGATATGCTCCCTTGATATTAGCAGACCAGCCGATGCGAATGCAGCAATTTTCTAAGGGTCTGCGACCCGAGATACGCTCGAAGATGTGTTGCTCTAACATACTCAACTATGTTGAGCTAGTGGACATGTCTCTATGAGCTAAGCAGGATGGGGACAGGTTATCCCGCACACGTGTACCTATGGTTCCTAGGCCTCGACCAGATTTGTCGAGCAGGTTGTTCCTCAGCAAGAGGCCTCGTACAGATTTTCCTCCTTGGTTTATGGCTCCACCAACACAGCCGAGTGACCTGATGTATGGTGCACCTACTGCAAGAGGTCGGGTCATGCTGACACTTATTGCTTCACCAAGATAAGGACAACGGCTTCATGCCCCCTCAGAAGATTAACCGTCAGATGCCACCAGCTATCTCAGCTCCACCTCTACGATCGGTACTACCTGCACAGCCATCTTACCGACCACTTGCACACCTCGATTTAGGCCACCTCAATGGCCTGTGGCACCGCAACCAACCGTTCTCAACAACAGGCTCGTGTGCACTCACTTGCAGCTGAGGCATCCGATAAGGGACTGCAACACCTTTGGCTTTCGAAGTCACGCACACATTCAAGGTATACCAATCTTTCTATTAATGGACACTAGGTCCACTATTTTAATATTTCATGTGCAGCAGTCAAGCGACTAGTATTGGAAACAGCTCCTACAAAGGGAGTGAAGATCCTTACCTCCACAGGGACCTTTTCAGACGTTACCAAGCTTTGTAAGGATTGCTCTATAGACTTAGGAAGCAGGACAGTACTCGTTGACCTGATCGTTGCCCCCCCTATACCATTATGACGTTATCCTCGGTATGGATTGGCTCACCGAGATGAAGGCTGAGATCGATTGCGATACCAGAGTGGTGACAGCCCGCGCACCCGAGGGCACCGCCTTTACTTTTCCAATTCAGGTCAGTTAGCCCTGCCGTCGTCAGTGTTATGCCACCTTGCTAGAGAATGTTAATGGTCCGCACTTGGGAGAACACCTGTAGTTCAGGATTTAACGGACGTGTTTCAAGACAATACCTGGACTACCTCCTCAGCTGAGATCGATTTTACCATTGATCTAGTGCCTGGTGCGATACCCATTTCACTACCGACTTATCGCATGCCTCCATATGAGATGGAGGAACTGAGGAGACAGATCGATGATCTGTTAGATGCAGGCTTCATACGACCGAGTGTATCTCCTTAGGGAGCACCTGTGTTGTTTATGAAAAAGAAGGATGGTTCGCTGCGATTGTGTATTGATTATCATAGGTTGAACCAAGTGACAGTGAAGAACAAGTATCCTTTGCCCAGGATAGATGATTTGTTCGACAAGTTGAAAGGGGCACAATATTTCTCAAAGATTGACTTAAAGTCAAGGTATCACCAGTTGTGCATCAGGGATAAGGACGTGCAGAAGACAGCGTTCACATCAGAACCAGTTTTGGGCACTACGAGTTCCTTGTGATGTCATTTAGACTCACAAATGCACCAGCCTTGTTCATGGACCTAATGAACTGGGTGTTTCGGCCATATCTATTCTGATTCATCATCGTATTATAGATGACATCTTGATATATTCTAAGAGTCGAAAGGAGCACGAGGAACACATGTGAGTAGTCTGATACTCTCAGGAAGAACCAGTTGTTTGCACAGTACAAGAAGTCAGACTTCTGGAAGGAAGAAGTCAAATTCTTGGGACATGTGGTGTCCAAGGAAGGGATAGTTGTGGATCTTGCTAAGGTAGCCGCAGTTCAGGACATGGAACAGCCCGGTTCGGTTACTAAAGTGAGGAGCTTTCTTAGCCTGGCAGGCTACTACCGTCGATTCATTAGGGACTTTTCCAAGATAGCCAGACCGTTATCTCAGCTGACTCAGAAGGACCTTAAGTTTGCCTGGAATGAGAAGGCAGAATCAGCTTTTCAGAACTGAAGGACAAGTTGACGTCCGCCCCTGTGCTAGTATTGTCAAAGTAAGGGGGTTAAGTATATTATATACATCGACGCTTCTCGTGTTGGGTGTTTTTTTTCTGATGCAGAAGGACAGAGTAATTGCCTATGTGTCGCGACAATTGAGGAAACACGAGGAAAACTACCCTACACATGACCTGGAGTTAGCAATTGTCATCTTTGCATTAAAGTTCTGGAGACATTACCTCTACAAAGAGGAGTTCGAGTTCTTTTGCCACCACAAGAGCCTCAAATACATATTCACACAGAGAGACTTGAATATGAGGCAGCGGTGATGGATAGAAACCTTGAAGGACTTCAAGTTCGAGGTCTCCTACCATCTGGGCAAGGCCGACCTTGTGGCAGACGCGTTGAGCCGCAAGAAGACGATATCATTTGCGGCTCCGCTAATGATCGATGAATGGAACATGGTCGAATTTGTGCGAAACTTCGAGCAGAAGCTTACGGTAGAGGAGCCGTTCGAGAGTGTCGCACATGTTCGTGTGCAACCACTCATTGATGACAGGATTATTGCTGCTTAGAAAGATGATGAACTATTGGCAAAGATGAGAGAGCAGTGAGCGACAGTGAAGACTTGGAATGGAGAATTGGTATGGATGGGGGTTTACGTTATGATGGCCGTCTATGCATCCCGAACCTTCATGACTTGAGAAGGGAAGTTCATGAAGTTGATCACAATTCGAAGATGGCGATGCATCCTAGTAGTACGAAGATGTATCAAGACATGAAGAGGTCGTACTGGTGGGACAACATGAAGGCCCACATAGCAGATTATGTGTCCCATTGTGTCACGTGCCAGCAGGTCAAGGCAGAGCATCGCCGACCTCCTAGTCTACTTCAGCCCATGCCTATAGCTAAATGGAAATGGTATTTTATCTCTATGGACTTCATTTCAGGTTGCCGAAGACAAGGAAGGGGCATGACTCTATTTGAGTGATTGTGGACTGATAAACGAAGTCGGTTCATTTCCTCCTGATTAGAGTCTCAACTCAGCAGACGATTTGGTCAATCTATACATCAAGGAGATAGTACATCTGCATGGAGGGCCTATGGAGATCGCGTCGGATCGAGACACGCGATTCACATCTATCTTCTGAACGCATATTCAGGAAGCAATGGGTGTGAAATTAAGGTTCAGTTCCACCCACAGACGAATGGACAGAGGGAACGGTTGAATCAAGTGTTAGAAGACATGTTGCGGGCATGTGTGTTTTGACTTCAAAGACGGTTGGATAACTATCTTCCCTATGCTGAGTTCACTTATAATAACAGCTTTCAGGCGAGCATTGGCATGGCTCCCCACGAAGCATTATATAGGCATCCGTGTTGAGCACTGCATTGTTTGGGCAGAGGTTGGCGAGAAGAGTTTGTTTGGCTCAGAGTTAGTACAGGCGACCTCAGAGAAGATCAACATTATCAGGCGTCGACTTCTTGCAGTACGGAGCACGCAGAAGAGTTAAGATGATATGAGGCAGCGACCGCTAGAGTTCGAGGTTGGGGATCATGTATTCCTAAAAGTTTTTCCATGAAGGGAGTCCTTCAGTTTGGCAAGAAGGGAAAACTCACGCGAGATTCATTGGCCCATTCCAGATACTAGACCGAGTGGGTGTAGTATCTTACCGCCTTGCTTTGCCCACACCACTCGCAGGCATGCACAACGTATTTCATGTATCGATGCTGAAGAAATACGTTCCTAACCCTTCCCCACATTATCAAATGGGAGCACGTACAGTTGAGTGAGGATGCTACTTATGTACTGCAATCCACGCGTATCCTATATATGAAGGAACAAGTGTTACACAGTAAGGTTATCCCGCTTGTGAAGGTACTGTGGACACAGCACACTGAGGAAGACGCTACTTGGGAAAGAGAAGCCGAGGTCCGCAAGAACTACCCTCAGATTCTTGAGGAGTACGAAAAGGTACTAATTTCGAGATGAATTATTTTCTTAAGGGGGTAGATTGTAACGTCTCGAAAAAATCCGTAAACGACCTGAGTACCATCTCAGGCAAAAATCACTAAGGACCGAATCCTTTAGGGATTAGATGAAAATTAACTAAGTGCTACACTAAATCATCTATGGAATTAGCTTGAATCATTTTCAATACTACAAGACCTAAAACTAGTAGAATCTCTGACGCTACATTACCTGGAAACATAGGATCAATCTCAAAACCCAGTTGCTCTCAGGAGCACATTGAAACTCCGTATCGGACCTGGACAGCCCATCAAAAGTCCGATTAACACGAGACTATAAGGTTATGACTGCCATACTGGACTTGACAACCATCTCGAGAATCAAGTCCAAATAATATATAGAAACACACAACTTGAGCCTGGAGCGAAGTGTGTGAGAAACGCGAATATCTTTAGGAAATGAACTCAAACTTAAGTGAATTGGGTCATTCGCTTATAGGCTAAATTTAAGGTTTCAGACCGTCAAATTTTGACCTAACTACAACCTTAGATTAAGAAATTTTCCCTACACATGTCAGTGTACTTGTGGCCCTGATCGAGTAACGATGACCGTTGAACTAAAACAGGTCCGACGCGGTCGATCCATAAATCCGATCGGACTGAAACTTTAAACTGACATAGATCCAATGTCAAGGATCTTTCTTCAGACCGTAGGTGAGCAATGGACATCCAGATGAGCTCCATTGGCCCGAAACAGCTGCTTTTTGGCTATAACCTAAGTATACCATGGCCCTAGGGCCATTAACATCAGTTTTGGGCCTATATAAGGACCTTAACCCTCCCCTCTCTCATTCCATATGAATTTACAAAACCCTAAGAGAGAGAGAGAAAAAGAGAAGGAAAAAGTGAGGAGAAGAGAGAGAGTGAGAGATAGTTGCTAGGATTCGATCCCACCGCTCCACGTACCAAATCATCCTACCTGAATCGCTATACCGACGATTTTGACTCCATTTTTGGGTAAGGAATCTTAATCCTAATCTGTTTTAGGCATCCAAATAGGTAGATCGGTGAAATAGCTAACCTATTTGATGATATAGGTTGCCGTTGTGCCGTAGACAAAGACGTAATGTTCAAACTAAGCTCGATACGGGTTTACCGACGAAAGGTGTGGACTATAAATGTTTAGGTTATGGTTCTCAAGGCTCTCAATGTCAGTTAATGATTTATGACTGACTTGATTGCTATCACATATGCTTAGATGCGATATTTTCCACGTATTACATATATATATGAACTATGTTGAAATTTATGCATTCCATGTGTTTGTTGAAATGTTTGTATGAATATGGAATTATGATTTGTGCTTGCCATGATTGTTGTTTAAGAATACATGATTATTGGACATGTGGCAACTCCCTTGTGAAAGGATTTGCTATAATATACGTTATAACTAATTTATTACATGTATGTTGATATGTGTAGTCTAAGTGTCTGATAAAATGTCTGAATGAGAAAATGCTGGTTGAAATGTATTTAATATATTCCATGTGTTTGTTGAAATGTTTGTATGAATATGGAATTATGATTTGTGCTTGCCATGGTTGTTGTTTAAGAATACATGATTATTGGACGTGTGGCAACTCCCTTGTGAAAGGATTTGCTATAATATACGTTATAACTAATTTATTACATGTATGTTGATATGTGTAGTCTAAGTGTTTGATAAAATGTCTGAATGAGAAAATACCGGTTGAAATGTATTTAATAAGGGTGTTGAGATAGGATTCTCAATTACCTTATCTATAGTTACAGTTTCCTTCATGTAACATCTTACTGCTACGTGCTGTATGAATGAAATGCCTATATATGACAACATGTGTACTACGTGTTTGTTAAAATGCTCAAATGAGATATATATTTGATTTGGCTGTCACATGCTATTTGACTATAACATATGAATGCCTATTGTGTTTTGAATATGATTGAGACTACTACTGCGTAGTCCAGGCAATCGGTAATGATTCCCGAATAGTGGCCGAGTTCGTTTTGTCACACAAGACACGTTCGATGAATCCGAGTCGTATGCTATTTGTCGACAGTGGTTAGGCCACATGGAGTGCTTACGTGCTCCATGTCGATTAATTCAACGTGCGTTTGTACCATTCAAGCTTGTCTAGTAATCCGATTGGCCTAATATATGTTTACTATGTATGGACGCTACTGTTTGAATCTAAGATACCACTTCCAGTGCAAAGCCCGTTTAACCTTGGTACCACGATCCACTAAGACTCATGAGCCGAGCATGGTGGTATGTGACACCATGGTCGAGCTGTCGGCCTACGCTGAGGTAACGAGCCTCCCCGTAGTGGTCAGTGAGCAAACCAAACTCGTGAGCCAAATACGGTGGTATGAGACACTATATTCGAGTTGTTGACCTACGCTAAGGTGACGAGCCTTTCCCATAGTAACCTCGAGTATAAAATAGGCCTACGATCAGGTGACGAGCCTCCCATAATGACCTCGAGTATGATTTAAGCCTACGTCGAGGTGATGAGCCTCCAGTAGCGACCTATAGTGTGAAACTCGCGAACTTGCCTGTAGTATGTGATTAACTAGGATTGACAACCCTAGATGGATCATTGTTTGGGTCAGTGATCTAAAGGAATGTACCTTAGCTTCCCAAACCTACTATATAATTAAGTCTAATTAAAAACTTGGCTAATCACCCACATGCACCGCATTGCACGTGCCTTTGGCATTGGAATTGAGCACAACGGGAGTGTTGCATGCGCGACCGTGAGATGATGTCGCAGAGGGAGTGCAGGCAAAGGCATACATCATTATCACATCCCATCCTTACATTAACAGAGTGCTTAGGGCATAATTGTTGTACCTCTTTATCATTACTGCTTAATTGAATTAATAACATATTAACCTTTGCCTTATAGCTCCACTGAGTTGATCACTCACTCCCACTCTGGGACGGTGTTTTAAAACACCAACTAGTCTCTATTGTAGTTTCAGATGAAGGCAAGACATACAAGACGGAGCCTGCCTTCTATGACGATGAGGAGTTCTCCTACCTGCAACTCTCTGGGTCTATGTAAACCTAGAGTTGCGTCACCTGGGCTACCGGCATATGGATTAGATGACATTACACTTTATCATTTTGTACATTTTGGAACTAAACATGTAATTATTTAACCTGGCGGCATGTTCATACTCTGGGGACTTACAATCACTTATATGCTTTATATATTTATCACACCTTCCGCTTGTGAAATCTAATTGTCTCTTGAGTATAATATGTTAATTTGGTATAATCGCACTCATGTTTAATGCACTAATATGGACAACATTTAATCATCATTATCTATGTTGCATAAGTGATGTGTTGGAATTCGGGGTTGAGCAGACCCCCGATTTTTGGGGCGTTACATAATCGGAATCGGTCTCGAAGGACTTAAGGGAAGGTCACAATGTGGACATTTAACCATCATTGCCCATCAATGTGGACATTCAACCAACATTGCTCTCCCAAGAAGTGGCCCACATAGAGTCATCATATAGTGGGCCCATAGCCTCACACAGGGCCTCATACACAACATAATGGGCTACATACAATCATAATGGGTCGAGCCTCGCATACATCACACTAGGCCTCATCATATGGGCCTCACATACCACAATGGGCCTTACCAAATGGATGGTTTGGATACAAAGTGAGTGGACGGTGTGGGTAAAACATACATCATGAGGGGCCCACAGCCATTGGACGGTGTGGATATAAACACATAAATCAAGGCAGGCCCCACAGAATTTGGTGACGTCACTACAACAGCTATTTGTTGGTGGAGCAAATACAGATGGACGGTTAGGATTTATCACATGCTCGAGATCGACCCAAGAGCTACTGAGTAAATACAGTAGCTATGGGCTGGTATGCATGCCCACACACCGTTCAACAGGTGAATGGTTTGGATACAAAACATGCCTCATGATCAGGCCCGGCTTGTTAACGTCCTCAAATGGACGGATTGGATGCAACATATACATCATACAGACCCACAAAACTTGTGACGTCAATGCAGCGGCTACCTATATGGTGGCTGCTGACCCACCATCCAAAAATGGACGACTTGTATTTAACAGATACATCATAGTGGGGTACCATCAGATGGATGGTTGGATAAAACACATGCTCCAAGGTGGGCC